>LUCH01002379.1:22676-88975 GCA_013368495.1 Paragonimus heterotremus
GAGATGTGTCGCAGACAATGGCGTACGTGTATCCATACCATTTCTAGTTCTTTCGCCTAGTCTTCTTTTATTAATTCTCAACCTTCTTAGTAACTTTCTTCTTCTAGGATATTCCACGTTACTGTTGAGGTGAGCGGCGGCCCGAGCCACAGTACCTTTTGGTCAGGCTCATGGCTGTTATGATGATGATGATGATGTTGTTGTTTATGTGCTACTCGGGAGAAAAGGGTGTTGGAGTGTTTATGAGTGTAAATAAAAACTGAGTGTTAATTAATAGAAAGGAACGTGGACAAAGCTACTGAAGTGTGTTCATCTCAGCAACGAATACCCAGGTACACTTAAACCACATTCCGTCTGATATGCACGTTCAATGCTCTACAGGAATGGATTGGTTTGGTGGGGACTAAAAAGCTTGTAGTGCAAGTTGCTTCTCATGTGTGTGTGTGCCTGGTCAGATACAATTTTAGTACTCTTGATCGAGTCACTTGTAGTCACTGATTTGGGTTTCATTGTCAACAGACCCTACCTGTTATGCATTTCTGTCTGAATAGTGACTCGCCTATTCTAAAGTACAATTCCACCGAATGACCCCTTAGGTGTTCATCTTTGTTTGTTGCGAGTGGCATGAAGTGTGGACTACTTTGTGGGTGAAAATTGGTTTTCCTCTAAGTTATCTAATGCATTGTGAACTGACCTAATTTCCGAGTCCTTTTGGATAAAACATTTTCCTTAATCCCATGACTCTTCTAGTGACGTGCATGTGAACACTTAGGTAAGTACCGAATCTCCATCAAGACAAGGACGGCGTGCTTATGTATTTATTTTCTGATGTGGGCGGATTACTATGCTGAGTACACTGGGAAGAACTAGGTGGAAGGTTTCACAACTTCTTCCTAAGAGGTGTATCATTTGTGCTGTTCACCCACGGCTGCACATTTTGGAAACGAACTTAAACTGCTTGTCACTAAGTTTACTAGGTCCTAATTGCATTCGGATACGAGTAGTCTAGTGTTTTCAATGCGTAAGTCGTCGTAATATTATGGCGACTGTGCATTATTTTGCATCTGTTGGCACTGAACGGCGAGCTTTTTCTACATACCACTGGCTTAAACAGTTCAACTCATCGTGCAGGACTTCCGAATCTCTTGGACACTACGGCTCACTAGTTTTTTTTCGTTGATGGACAGTAGCCTCAGCGTTCTGACGATACTAGGTCGCTCAAAAACAAAAAGGAATACAGAAGTCTCAAGATTGATCATTGCGGAACTTCATCGTTGGTGGAGAACCAGTTGTAGCTGCTCATTCATCTTGAATTTGAACCGATGTTCAGTTTGGCACTCTTCAAGCCACCTCAGTGTTCATCCAAACCATGCTTTCGGAGATTGAGTTGCACCATGAACCAATCGCTTTTGTTAGAAGCTTCGGAGAAATCAAGGTTGATCACATCGATGGCCAATCGTCCGTTGACAGCCTTACTTCATAAATCACAAACAGTAAGCAGATTTTTGACTCGTAATTGTTTCTTACGTAAGCTATTTTGCTTCTTGATGATGGTTTCAAGGTCTGCTACCTTGGCTCAGAGACAGTCATCCAGTAAACTGTTCAATATCTTCGAAACCGCTAATTAAATTTGATTGTTCCCTATTTTGCTGGCTTTCCTCTGCATCCAGCATTGTTGTTGGATGTGACTGTAACCTGTTTCCAGGCTTTCGGTAGACGGCAAATTGACGAAGAACGATTGAAAATTACTTCAGTGGTTTTTTTAGTTTATTGTTGCAGCTTTTCAAGAGAACAGGGGATGTCAGGATCTGGCGGTTTGTGCGGTAATAGGCTCTTTAATTCTATTCTGATTTGAGGCACTTGTATTTGAGATGCTTCTGTTAGACTGCCCCTTATGTGTCTCAGGGTAGCTAGTGGTTTGTAGTTATGCACATCTGCGTATCGTCTACCCAGAATGTTGGCCGTCTATACATTCATGCTAGTTAATCCCTTGGAGGTTTGCAGTGGTAAGCTGCCAGTATTGCCCCCAATGTGTGGTGCGACTTCGCTGTGGAAAGACTTTGAGTCAACCTTCGGCTTTTAACTAAGACTGTTGATGACAAAACCGATTATTTTTTAAAACAACTGTGTTGCAACTATGCTCCATAATTTACTCAGGAAACGTGCATTCTGTCTGTTCTAGTTGGTAGTGATTACATGCTAAACTTTTCAGTGTAGTAGGACATTCTTTTTTACTGTTTGGGCGTCTCAGCTGTTTACTAAATCGGAGGCACCTTACTCAAAAGTAATTAATAACGACATCAGGGGTTTCCTTAACTATTACCTGGTGATGATGATCTATGCTGAATGTGGTGATGAAGTTGGACAATTCAACCTTACTGAGCTGTCTTTCTCGACGCGAAACTTGCCTTATGGTAGGTCTTCGGACTCATATTCTGGGGAACATGTTTAGTTCCACATAAGTGGCTAATTTCATATGTCCCTGTGACTGAGTGGAACCGTTTGTGTTAATTTCCTTCGTCAGATTGTAAACAGGAGAAGATGGCTTTTGACCCTCTCGCCACCTTTTATGCTCCTGGACATGCTGAAATACTCCAACTTCCATTACTACTTCAAATAACTCCCCAGTGGGAGATGTTACAACGTTAACCAAATGGATCAGGAGATCTGGCTCTGGGTAATTAGTTCCTATTATTATAATCTGAATATAACTCAAGGATATTGTTCTTGGCAGGGCGTTTGTGCGGACGTGTGGCGGCTTCTGTATGTACAAAACGTTACCTGTAGATCAGGTTAAGTAGACGATAAAAGTTTTGAATGACATAGGCTACTTTGCAAACTGAATCGGAATGATTCAGAAACACTCTATCACGAATGCGTAAGATCTTCAAATGCGATCCTAAATAAAGGGCTGCATCACTTATTTTTTAGGGAACACTGGTATACGGGGGTGGGTAATTTGCGGCATTTTGTTTCTACACCAATGTCTTTATGCGGTCTGCTGTAAGTGGATTCCAAGGGGTGCAGAAGTTTTGAAGCCCATCCAGTTTGTTGAAGAGTTAAGCCGCGTTCGTGTAGTTGCAGTACATGGCAGATGAATTCGTGCGATTCATTTTCCTAAGTGATGTTGATCAAGCGTGCCTCTCCCAATTGACGAAAGAGTATTACAACACTAGGAATAGTTTTTACGATCTCCAAATGCTGTTTTATTATCTGAATTTCCGATACACATTCCGTGCCTATTCGATCTAGCGATCGTAATTGCGCTTTGTATGCCGTTTCTGTGGGTTTTTTTAAACTTCTGTAGGTAGAAAGCTGCTGAGTAATCACGCTGATTATTCATAGTAATTGCACTTCGAAATACGAGTGGACTACTAGACATTGATCTGCATCTTGGATTAGACAAGATTGAGCCAACCGGGCCATCAGCAACGAGAAGACAAAGGCCTGACTGATTATAGCTGGTATTATGCAAATCAAAACAATAGACAGGCTATATTGTGTATTATCGTGGAGTTATTGATATAACTCGCTCTCTGGTTGAATGGGGCAATCCAGTAGAACCTCAGTACACAGGTACGGCACCCAACAGCACGGTTAGTTTTCGGTGTCAATGATCCTGATTGTTCAGTGTGCAATCTTTCTGTGTTATTTGGATGGTAATGACTTTAATCACGTTACTGCTTCCGTCTTCGGTTTTTATTTTCCCACGTTAATAAAAATGTACTCTTGCTAAAAGCAGACAGTGAATGTGACAGGTTGTACGACGATCACGCCGGTTGAGGATATTTCGGGGTGATCACGAAGCCTTGATCTTCTTCGACTGTGGGGGACCTGTGAGGTATGAGAAGGACACATGCATCTATTCTGCACGTCGAACACTTGTTATCCACTTCTGATTCGGTAGTACATTCTGTGATTTCATCACCTGTTCTGTGAACGGTATTGTAAAACCTTTCCCTCGGCTAGACTGACATATTCAGTCAACCCTTAGCGCTCCACCACCTACATCGCAGTCATGAAACACATGTGGCCCCACCCCTGAAATGGTTTATCATGGCCAACGTGTTCACCGAATATCGATCTTATAGAGCGCACTGAAAATGTTGAGGTCTTGTTTATGCAAATGTTGAATTCGGCAAGAATTCAGCACAGCTCGTTGAACTTAGTAGCTTCTGGTTGTTGTCAAAATTAACGGTTGTATGACATTACTCATACGGATGTTGATTTTAGTTCTGTTTCGACGAGTTTGAATGTGCTTTGGGGTTTTTGTTTCTCCGTGAGCTCTCCAAGAGCTACATCTAATGGTTAAGTTCGTACCAGTTTGCTTCCATCAACTCTTGAGAACTATTGTTACTTCAAATGCATGAAGGATCGCTGAGGGACCAATTCCATAGTTACTAAGTCCTATTGTTTAGTTCGGGTTAATCACATTCAACTTATTCTTCGCAAGATACTAGATTTGCGCTACATTTAGCATGCTTTTTAATCGGTGGATTGGTGATTGAGTGTGGTGCGGCGGTGTTGTGTTCTTACATAGTTGTTTTGTACGTGATTCATTATTGCGTTTTGAACCGTGGATGGATGGATTTGCACTTCTACGCTGCATCGGTAACGATATGGTCTGGTTAATTGAAGCTGTCTCACCAGGTCACGTTGTATTGATGCGCAAAATCGGTTGCTAATTTATGTGATTCCGTTCTTATTTCTGATAACGAAAGCTGGTTCTGTTAATCTAGTAACATGCTGACGGCGCCAGATTTCGCTTCGTTTTGAAGCTACAAGCAAATACGTAGCGCACACATGTTTCTTTGGGGTGAAGGTCACTATATGGTTGATTGGCTAAAATTTTGTAATACTGAGCGCGATTCTGGTGTCTAGCGGAGAAGTACTACTTAAGAGTTCTGTCGGTTGATGAATTCAAAACGATCAGTGATGCGGGTGTTATTTGTACGAATCGTGTACTTTTATTTCACGCATAAGGATTAACTGAAAGTTGTGCACCTTTAAATTGCTGGTAGCTGGTATTAACCGTTTACACTGGGCCTACCGAAATGAAAAAATTCCATGCGATTTCAGTCGTATTTTCGCTCTTCAAAGACAGCCTATTAAAACGATGGTTTATTATTTTTTTTCCTATACGTGTTTATTCAGTTTGAAGCATATATACTGAATCGTTATTTGCTTCACCATTGGCGATTCTGATCAAAATATCCATAATCACCATTGTCACTGGACAGCAGTTTACCAACAAGCAATGCCATATTATCTCCATAAAACTATGCAAAAGGGTGATTAGAACAGAGTGTAACTATTAAGTAACATTGATATGAATCACTTTTGGTACTAACCTGAGACGATAGGGAAGATGGGAGGACCTTACACACAAAATCCTCAAAAATCAATTTTTTGATAGCGAAGCTTAATGTATGTGTTATGTGAACAACATGCGATCGCAGAGAGCTAGTTAATGTGGACGATCAATGTAACCACTTCCAGACGGCTAGCTCGTTTACGACTTTCGCTATCTCAATCGAGTAATCATTCTTACTTACCAGATGACTCAGCCAGACGTTGACATCATCCGCACTAGAGTCTGTATGCCCGCCATCTCGTGTAACCCGTCCAATCAGTGGCTAGGCGAGTCAAGAAATCTTTAATGCGGGTGACAAACACAGTCTACAGTTCATAGCTAACTGCTGGTTGCTTTCCCTTCCCTCTTGTGAAGTCACCGTCTGAACCGTTCTGTATCTTACGTCAGTGAGGTGCAGGTGCAGTTTGACGTGCTGAACAGGTAAGCACATGTAGTCGTCATTGACTGCTGAGCATTGCTATACGGGTTAGAGCTTAAGATGCATGATTTTGTTGGTCACGCGGATGCACCTTTTGAATACACTCGGCGGAGCAGTTCTAATTTTGATGTTCCCTGCTTGTATTTGTATTGCTGCTGTATTGTTGTGTTTGTATTGTTGCCTGATAACCTCATGGCTTTCTCCGGGTGTTGATGTTTAGGATGAATAATACCCACTTCCATAAACACTCTGTTGCTATACAGAGTACGTTGCTCAGCCATCGCAGATTGTGCGTTTGTATTAATTACTTAAGTAGGCGCTGCTGACAGACTTCATGAAAACAGTGTTGAATGTAACTAGACCAACCGGGTTTGTGAATGGAAGTTGGTGGCTGCTAAACAGATTTGTTAGTATTTTAATTTCTGAATGTTGAATCATATATGCTACAGCGTACAATTACGGTTTGTAGTTGCGTTATATTTCCGTCGGTTGTCCACATTTGACCCACAGCTTACAGTTTATTTGGTTCGCTCGAATCTGAAGTTGTTCAAATTGTCTCGCTTGATGGTTGATTGGTTGAAAATTTGTAATGTTGAGCGCGATTCTGGTGCCTAGCGGAGAAGTACTGAATCTGTCTCCTCAATTACTACCGGTCGTTAGTGTTTCGAAGTAGGATGGACTCAACCCTATTAACACGAATCCAACCTCAGGTTTGGTGTATTTTATGCCATTCATGTTCATTTAACTAACTGTTCCTGCTTTCGCTTGACATTGAAAACCACAGTGTTATATGGATAGAACAACATTTTCACTAATTTGACGTCGGATGTTCAAATGCACATACGCATTTATTGATAGATTGCTACCTTTGTCTTCACTATTGTTTTGCCTTACCGCATACTGATTTATGGATCGTACATAGTCGGTTCGGATTTGGAGCATTTGATGGAGACATTTGTTTGAATTGTTCGTTTTAACAGACACAACAAACAGCGATGGGTACTAAAAGTAGGGTGTGCTACACGACCGGTTCACAACTTTCTACTTTATGCTACTTTCTGGAATCCACATATCAGCCATGTCTCATTATTTTGCTTGCTATTTTCGTACATTTACCTTTTTCGTTTCTCTCTATCAGGGATAAACCTTACCTGTACTTTTTTGACCTGGCGCGATGTCTCACTTTTGCACCGGCTGCAATGATTGTTGGCTGCCCGACACCTCAAGTACGTCAAATCTAGATTGGCCCTCATCTCGTACAGCCCACGCTGTCTGTCTGGCCTCTTGTACTAAAACTTTGTACTGTGTGCAGCAATCCGCCATACCTGCTCCTTCCTCTCTGTTTGCAGGTTTGCGTCAAGTCATGTCCAGATTACTATTGGTCATGGAAATCGCCTTATAGTAGTAGTGATCCTCGACCTTCTCGTGAACTCATGATTTGCCTCGAAGGCAAGAATGCCACCGCACCGGAATTCGTTAATTTGGTGAGTTCATTCGGGTTCGGCTGTCTACCATGGTTGTTAGTCCTGCGAGCTGGCTGATCGCATGTGTACTTTCCTTTTTGGCTCCTAACTAATCCATTCCTTCCCTAGGCGGGTTAAAACAGCCAGTTGCTGTTCGTGCATCATAGCCATTTTTAAAAGCAACTATCACTCTGTACTCAATGTAAGTACCGTTTACTACATTGTTGGTTTCAGTGGTTGCAATTCAAGGCTTCCGAGTGTTGTAAACCCTTCTAAACGGTACGCTGGTTCGTCCTAGCTATCGTAATTCGCTTAGCAGAATTCGCACTCTCGTCACGGTAATAATTAACACGGAAACCTCGGTACTGTATTCGCTCCCAAGGCAAGCCAAGAGACGCGTCCAAAATATAGAGCTTTGTTCCGCTGCAAAACGGGGTGCGGCTAGGGCGACAAGTACAAGGTATTTATAGGGCACATAATGTCCACACATTCCCACCACATCATGAGAAAAAGTTAGGATCGCACATATGCATAGCGCTATAAAAAGTCTCAACCGATTTGAACAGTTCCGCTAGTTAGGACTGAGTCAAGTGGTTTTTTCTTCTTTCTCACGACGGAGGCGCCCTGGGACGGTCACAGGTTGGGCGCCCTAACACCCAACCATCCTCTTTCGAAGAGAAACACTAGACTCGATTTTCTTCGTTGCTGTGCTTTCTCACTTGTAAGGATCCTTGTTTGGACCGGACGATAAACTCCGGCCCCTTTGTCGATCATGTTGATATGTGCACAATTGAAGGTTGGTTAATTGAGTCTTACTGGCTGCTAGCCACGCAGCTCATATATTGTTCTAGTTGATTTACTGTATTGACAAATGACGTCGTTGTAAGTAAGGCATTGTTCTTGTTAATGTTGTTTTCGATTGCCAATGCAATCCTGTTCCAATTCTTAACCTGTTAGCCAACCAAATGAAACTAGCGCGCTTGTCAATTTTAAAGGTCATCTGGTCCAAGCATTTCACTTAAACGTTCAGACACTCTTGTTACTGCCAGCTGTTTATGCCATGGGCATCCTCAAGTCGTTGCTCATGCTGGTATTCGTTTACTGTGTTTTTTTTATTGCGTTCCATGCCAAGCTCATTCATCCCACACTTCTTCCTCACAGAGCATCGATGAACTGGTCAGAACTCGCAAATGTGCTCCGTACACGTTCAACTCCAAACCAGGTGCTCTAATATAACTCTGTTTTGTGGTGTATCTCTCTATTAATTTCTTATTGTTTATTGATATATACTTGGTTTAGCTGCAGTCAGTAACTGCTGTCAGAATAACTGAGTCGCACATTATAGTGTGGAAACCCTTGTCGAACGTATTTGATAATCAGTGCAAAATTTCGAGTTTCACAGTTGCGGTGACCTTCAGAGATCCCCTTAACATGGATGGCCTTTGTGCCTTAATGAATTATGCATTCACTAACAGCCACTAATATTTTTTCACACATAGTCGATTTCTTTTTAGTGGAGAGAAAAAAACCGTTCTCCTTCGTTATAACGATTCACTGGGTGTTCGGCCTACCTCTCGGTGTAGTGGATGATTCTCTAGTTTTGATGCTGCGCTCGGTTAATCCACCTCTTATTCACATGATCTCCCTCTATACAGATCAACGAATGCATGGTTGCGTTCCTAGATGTATATGGTTTTGTAAGGTTTGACATATCCTCGTTTGTTGTGTCGTACGATTGTGCAAGATGGTATAGAACAGCGTGAATTCACCGAAAGGTACTGTTGGTTGGTGCCACACGGACCTTTGTTACCGAGAATCCGAGACAATTCTCTTGCCATGCGACTTCAAAGGAGATCTTTAAACCATTTCACTTCGCTTATGACATATTGGTGTTGTGAGCCAAAAACTCGGACGGCATTAGGATTGTTTGTTCAGAAAATCAACACATGCTTCAACACCACCTCAAACATTCATCTGTATCTAACACTAATCGAGAGACGCCACGGCTGTCAGTGCCAAGTTCATGTATGGCAAACATCAATTCATACCAGAGTGCACTCCAATATTCTTTACATTTCTGCTCAGTTACTTCAGTACCCAAATACGTGTTTTTACCTGGCCACTTACGAGTAGTGTGGTGTGATCGTTCACTCTCATTCTACTGTTTGAGATAGGACGAGTTCCACTTCACGAGAACCCTCCAAATTGTGTAACCGTTTGTGATGAATTGCAATCATCGGACACTGCTGAATCAGCAAATCAAACTGAAGAGAGCAACAACAGTGCTATTCTTTTGAAGTTTTGACATAGACACCTTGACATGACGGTGTACTATTTAAAATAATGCATGTCATTTATCAGGTCAAACCAAACCGGTCGCTCTTGACTGATTTTTTTTTAAGAAAGCGCGTATGGATAAACCTGGCAAACAAATGATGTTAATATTGTTCTGCTGAAGAAATAATACAAATTTCATGGTTCGTATGAGTTTTTTCCTTGCGTTCGAACTGGTTATACTACCGCGGTTGCATGCCTTCATTTGCTTTGGGAAAACGGGGAGTGGCACAGAAGTTACCTTCGAGAAATTGTCCATGTCATCTAGTCGTAGGTAGATCTTAAGGGATATCTACGAACCGGTGTTGCAAACGAAAAATCAAGAAGTGGTCCGCGACATCCTTTGCTATAAGGTTTTTTTGCCGAAACTAAGTGTGGAGAATTCGTTTTTGCTTTCTTTTCATCATTCAGTGATTATGGTTATCAAATTTGTAAAGTTTTATTTATTCAGGATGGACACGGTTTTGTCCTCATTACTTCGCCCGTCCATATAAACACTACAGATTACTGTCAGTTCAAACCTCGTCTCTCCTATTTCTTTTGGGTGGCATCAAATATATTTACTTTGGTGCACCACTGTGACTCCATGTACACCCAGTTTGTCGTGTTCATCTGGGTGCCATCTGTTCGATGTTTTACGTATCGGTTTTAATCGATAACCCTCACCAACTCAATCTTGGATTGGTAATTTGATGAGTAGCGCACCGACTACTCACAGCTTTCTCTCTCGATATCGGACTCTAACCAAAGAAGTTTGGCTTGGCCTATTATCATTCTCGACAAAAGTACATTGGTTGTTCATGCTAATGTTTTGTTGCCGTAAAACTGTGTAACGAAAAACTAGTTTAGAGATAAATCTGGAATGGATCGAACTCAGTTCACAAAACCCCTATATTTTAACGTCAGGGTGTCTGCACACTAAATTACAATAGTGACTAGGACGGGATCTACATCCTTACGTCTTCTTACAGTAAATAGTCTTTTCGTTACAACTTAGGTACGTCTCTAGCCTCAAATGGACTGTGTTGTATTGTTTTCTGTTCGTATTGATTACACTAAGACGTTTTTAGCATAAACCCTTAATGCGTAATGTTCACTATATATACGCTCATTTGTATACGGGTATCTGTCATTTGTAGGTGTTTTGTGTACGTGTAATTTACTCACAATCTCTGTGGGCAGTCGGTTTCAAATGTAGTTTGTTGGTAGCCCCCGAACGGACACTGTATAAGAGCTAATGTTGTACCAGCTGGTGCTCATGAAGTTTAAGTAGTGGGAACGAAGTTGAAATCGACACTGTTCATTTTACTGGTATTCGATCATGTTCGCTGTTTAACCGGCATTGTGAGCATCACTTGTGATACAGAGCTATCACGATAATACCCCGATGGTTAGATGGACACGGTCCATCTTTTGATCAGTCTGCGCAGTTGAAACATTCTGATTTTCCCTTCATGATAAGAAATTCAAAACAATTACGAAAAATGAGGCGTCATTTTGATTATGGACGATGGAAGGCAGTTAAATCGGTGTGCTTTCAACATTTTGAAGGTTGCTAGAGATAGCGGTTGTGAGCTTTTTGTGGGTTCGGGCACCATGGCATTATGTGGCCTGAGTACAACCGGGTATGTTATGTAGCTATAAGTGTCAACCTGATGCCTTAGGGAAAACAGCTTTTCCACGGGGATTGCCTTGGACCCCCACATTTGTCTAGGTTTGTTTCCGTCTGTTTACATGTTCTCATATTTCCCTGTACTATCGTTTTCTGTTGCCAGTATTTGGACGGTGCATGCCCAGTCAATTGACACGATTGTTGGCCAACGGGACCGGCCAGGTGTACGATCAGACTGGCAAACGCGTTGATTTAGCCAATGACCAGAACGAGTCGGTCAGCGGTGTGTCAGTGGTCAAGGGCCGAAAGTGAGTCATCGTCTATGTGTGTTTGACTTGGATCGTGCGTGCTGTTTCGATCGCTTGTCACCACGGTCTACCTGACTGAGCGCCGGATGTTTGTAGCTTTCTTTACTGATTCGATTAGAACAGAAATTCTCTGGACTCTGCCTGTGAACGATTGATTTGATGTGCATTTTTGTCTCATCTTGTTGGTTGTGAATGACGGCAGTGTAGTTGCCAATGTTTCGTAAACTGTAATTAGCATGATGGCACTGTTTAATGTTGGAATGACTGTTCCTCTCTACGTGTTTCGAAAATGAATTCGAATTACATCATCTGTATACGTTTAGCATTTCGTGCGTCCTGAATGCACAATTGTCATTGTACTCAGCACAGACAGAAATTGACGACTTTAGACCACAATTATACATAGCTAAGCCAAGCACCTGATGTTTGGATTGCGTTGTCATAACTGTTTAAACATGTCCATTCGGATTCATTGTTTTCTTGCCGGAATAGCTGTGATGTCGACATGAACTGTTTTTGAACACCTTGGTAAATTACAGGACCCATCCTCTTGTTTTCATGCGCGATTGTTTTGTGATGCTGTACACATACACGGCAACATTCAATAAGACTCATTTACGGTGCTAGTTTTATTGGTATCTGTCCTATTTATGTTGTCTTCTGTGGTTGTTGTTTGAAGTGGAACGCCTATCCTTGCATGACCACTAGTGTAACTGGCCAGGAATTATTTGCTCTTTCTTATTAGTCAATGTTCGTTACACTGTGCTATCCTATGGTTGGCGGCATCCAAAACGGATTAGCCTGTCACAGTGACCAAAGCCAGAGGACACCTGAGCTTTAAACTCTCACCCCAAGTGGCTTGCGCTGAACCACTTGCGGTTCCACTCAAACACCACGTGTCCAATGTAAACCCAAAAAAATAAGACCAGTAGATGTGTAAGTGAGGCCTTTGTGTCCAGTCGGCCAATGCTGGTAAGCCAATTGAATGGCTAGCACGAAAAGGAAACCATTATCTCTCGAAAAATAAACAGATAGAGAGACTGCAATGACACGATCTTAACCGGCAATAAAGATGTGTAAAATGTAATACAAGAAGCATTTCAGTATATGAGTGCATGTTAGTACACTCTAGGCCATTCTGAGGCCATCAGCAGTTGGGTAAAACCGCATGGTGATCAAGCGACAATGTGGTCACGAAATATGAAGACCCTGACTACTCCATCGAGCAAAGTGGATAGGTGCCGCCTGCGTGACTGGGGTCCTCGTGATCACTTAAACCGCTGGTTAGAGACGGTATCCGAGATGGCGGTGTGTCGCAGTCAATGGAGTACCTTCATCCATACCATTTTTAGTTCTTCCGCGTAATCTTCGTTCATTTATTTTCAACCTTCTTAGTAGCGTCTTCTAGGATATTCCATGTCACTGTTGAGGTGAGCAGCGGCCCGAGCCACAACACCTTTGGTCAGGCTCGTTGGTGCTATGATGACGATAGTGAGTGCATTCTAGAGAGGATAAAGTTGAAAAACAAAATTCAAAGTCGAACTACGAAAAGATCAGGCAAACGATTCATTATCTAATACACCAGCAAGTCTCGAGAAAATAATAGGTAGGGGACCTGCGGACACTCAAGTTTTGGAAACAGAAGCGAATTAGTTGCCCAACGACTATGGTTTTGGTCGATGCAGTCACTAACAAAAATAGAATGGATATACCGATTGACCTACCTGAGCCTAAAGTACTCTTCGCCGACAGTTCACTGATTACACTAGTGACCTACTAAGCAAAGGCGGCCAGTACATTCGCGGCCGCACACATCGCAACGCCATATAATCATGTCACCACGACCTATGACACCGATGGTTCCCTTGCGTACCGCGCGCTTTCGTTCCCGCCCGCGCAATAACTGCTCGTTGAACTCGCGGACGCTCGTCCGAATTGTATTCCGCCAAGCAGTTCGGTTCAACGCTAAGTCTTCTCAACATCTAAAATCAATTTTACAACCGGAAGGACTTACCTGCACAGCATCCTGGTATCTCTACTTTTGATCACCAGGATTTTGCTTACCTGATCTCAGTTGTCTATACAGCAGCTGCTTTGGAATACACTCGTCGCCCATCCCACGGGCGTGACCCAGTCAGCGAAGCTGATTCAACATCAGCAAGGCTTCCATCCCGTTCATGTCCGCTCGCCGCAGTACCTCAGTGTTCGGCATCATGTCCGACCACCGAATACCCAGGATGTTTATACTGTTGTACGGCAGTGAAACGCGGACGTTGTATCAGCGTAATGTGCGTTATCTGAGCCGCTGCCATATAGTACTTCACAGACAAAGTTCATTACGACAGCGACGTTATCTCGTTCACAGAACTGGTTTTCCGATGCTTTCCTCACAGTCACAAAGACGGTTAATCCACATCTTTTACTTATGTGATACCCCAGTGAGAACGTTTTATCATATGACAAAATTGGGAAAAGATTTTTCGGTAGTCGGCTTTTGTGTATCTACCGTTTTGATGATGACTGTTTGATTCGGTTTGTTTTATGATCCTAAATTTCTTTTGAATAGGTGGCTATAGGATGGTACCTTGATGTAATCATACAATCTCTGCTCACGTTATCATGTGCGTGCTTATATTATTGGCGACGTATGCTTAGTTGAGTTTGTCCATTAAAGCAGCTTCTCGTTTTCAAGCTAAAGCCTTAAAACTGTCTGGTTACCTATTGTGGACGTTCTAATGTTCTTTTGAAGGAGCCATTAAAGATGAGTTAGAGCCTGTTTAGCAAGAAATCGACTGAGTAGTTTGTTGACGTCAGCGCGCGTAAGTCGCACACGCACGTGCTCACTGTTAATTGGCTGTACTTTAACGCAAATGAACCAGTTTTTCACTATCGGTCGTACAACCAGCCTGGATTGTGTACCATTCATATACTGATCTGTTTTCCAAAGGACCGTCATGCTCGTCACCACTTCGTCCGACTAGACACGATACCTCAACAATGAACTAAAAATAGAATACGGACTCACTATGGATTCATTCTGGAAAGAGTGGTGTTTTTATTGTTAGATGACTTAGACCTCCGTCTTATGATTGTATCCGTCGCTCAGAACATTATCGTCTTAATGTATTCGGTCGTTCTGGTCGGGTACTGTTGATAGCAAATGTTTCTGCATTGACTCCTTGCAACTCACTTCGTTGACGGTGTATTCCTGAAAGACCAACCCGTTTCGTCCAGATAGCCAGATAACAGCTCATGCAAAGTCTGATTGACCATCACCTTGCAAAGTAGGAATTTCCATGTCATCGCTGAATCACTTGCCCTTAAGTCTCCACACATACGCCCTCATCCTCCTTCTCTAGCGTATGTTCGCCTCATCAGTCTGCCTTCAGTCTTCCAATCAATTGCCAAGTGCCGGTCTTCAACGATCTATATGCGAAATAGAGTGGGATTGTGTTAAGTTGATTGAATATTTGGCTAGGTGAATGGGCTGTATTTAGCAGAGGTCAGATGATTGGTCAGTATCGAGACGTAGGCCACCTTCCCAACAGACGGCATCATTCACTCTGAATGAATGTATATTCGACCGGTGCATAAAAGCGTAGTGGATTACAAATAATAACCGTGTCATAGTCAGGTCAAATCAGAACCAACTCACAGATGCTAATTGCTCCGTCTATTTTGTTATCCAAAGGTGTTTCCTAGTGAAAAGCCTTTATCGAGCCATTGCTTGCTTTTTCGGAACTTCGTTAGCTCGGATAAGCATTCCCAGCGTGGTCATGAAAAATACAATATAGTGAACAAATTTGCTTTTAATGATTCATGATCAATCATCACAATTTTACAAGAAAATCGTTAAAAGGGTAAACGGAGGACAGATGTTTAATGTGATCAATCAAATCAGTGTCATACTGTATTAATTGCCCAGTTGAGCAATCTGTCTTGACAGAGTTGCAACGTGGGGATTGGCCAAGGTGGTCACAAAACGTGGACGTGGGAGTGGATTGTACAAGCGAATTCCAATGGCTTCCGGGGTGGACAGAACGGTACATCTCACTGCTCTCGACTGGGTGACTGGGTGAAAGAATTCTATACATCACATTCGACAGACTTATTAGACTTCACCATGTGTGATAGTACAGCGCTGTTGAATGATTTCATTGTTTCACTTTTAAACCATTTAGCTGATGTTCACGGACTCTTCCAGTTAAGCGTCCGATGGTGCGGCCAACATAATTAGTTCCACAGGAACAAGTGAATGAGTGTACACAGAACAGGGTTGCAAGGACAAGCACTTCATCTTTTAGGCGTGCGTACAAAAACGGATTAGAAGTAAAATGAACATGTATTTTGGCAGCACAAAAAGTTTTATTAACTGCGCTTGTGAGCCTACGCGTGACAATTTCGGCCAACGACTCGCCCATGAATGGTAATCGGTTGCGCACGGCTTTTCTTTCGGTTACATCCGGCTGGTCTCTTTCGTTCCGTCTTTGCATGGATCTGTCCTTGAGTATTTCTGGTTAGCCATCTTCAGTGAATATCGTACGTGTGAATTCCAGTTCTTTAGCAATAGTATCATCCGTACATATTCCTAGGGCTCTCCTTGTTAGACAGTTAATTAGGTTTGTTCTCATGGTAACTGATACAAAACTATTGCAGCGAATGTACCGATCATTCTAACTGTGTGCCAACATCGAATGGTTTGTCAAACAGCCGAAAAGTAGGGTAGGCCAAACACGTATTACAAATTCTTCCGAAATGGACAACGACGAACTAACTAGTTCGCATAATCTTATTGTTCTGAAGTCAGCAAATTAAACTGTCACTCCATCTTTTATCCCTATAATCAAAAGTAAGTACATCACGTTGGTCGCATGTTTCTTGTTCGCGGTCGCTTCTGCTATCTGCTCCTGTTTCTCTGTTTCACATAGTGTGTGATATTTGGTAGTTGAAGTTCATTCACGTTTTCTGTTTACATTTACTTACGTGATGGTTCTTTTCATGTGACTTGGGTGTTTTCTCGCAGCCTTCCGCATTTAATGCCTGTCGCAACGGTCCTGAGCTCTCGACAGCACTTGTCTTCAGAATAAATGATGTGTACTTATGATTAACCTGTCAGCTTGTAAAATGAACTTCAGCCAGCGACCTCAATTTCACATTGAGTTGGCCAGTTATCGGGTTACAGATATTATTTGCTTGACTCCTCACTCTTGACGTGACAAATTGCGTGGTTCTCCTGTACAGACGGCGTCTATCCTAGTGTGCGTACATGAATTGTTTTTATACAAATACTGTGTACTTGTCACTCAATCTATTATGCGGCTAATTCGAATATAGTTGATCCTATACTTTGTTTCACGCAGTTATTTTCCAAGCCGACTCGTCTAAGTCTGTGATGTCTTTCCGTTCTGTTTTTTCAAAACGTTTCTTAACCAACAGATCTTTCATATTGGTGATATCTCCAAGACGTCCATTTGCAGTTTAAGTACACGGTTTACAATATGGGCACATGGTTAATCTTATCCGCTAATTTGAACCTGTTTACGCAGGTATTCGCAAGCACTGGGATTGTGACTGCGGTTGTTGACATCTGCATTGAGTGTGAGCTCTGATTTCACAACGAATAACCAGTGCAGTATAGTCTAAAGCCTACGCCGGATGAGCTACATATTCCGTCTATTGCTTCATAACCTATCATTCATTGCGATCAGTAACGGTCTCTGTAAACCTCAAGACTTCCAGTTATTTGTCTGATCGAAGTTTTCGAAAGTTTTTTATTGCTCCGTTGTGTTTTGTGCGAATTTATGGTGCGACCATCCACATTGCTAGTTGGTGACGCTTTCAAACATGGCAATGCATTGTTGTTGACTCCGCAGTTAGTCCAATCTATTTTTTCCTCTGCTTTTTTCTAGTCTCGTGATGCAGCTGACCAGTGTGTTCGAAAAGATCGTCGCTGACCTGAACAAAAGTTGGCCGACGATTGTCGTGTACGTCCTCTGTGGTGCAATTTTCTTGCTTTCATTTCGCGATTTCCATGCTAAGTAATTCATCTTGGCTTGCCGAGTGACGACTGCTGTTGCTTGCTACTTTCGATCGTGTTACAGATGGGTCGTCTGATGTAATTGTTTACGCCAATGTAACGCCTGTCCACATCCAGTACATTAGTCCGCTTGATCGCAAAGCGTAGTGCTTGAGTGTGTTTGTTTGCATAAACGCGTTTATCGAACAGCCAGGTTAGGATAGAGAGAGACGTTTCACATAGCTTCGTCACGTGATCTTGTGGCACATAATGCGATGTGTTACCATATAGTCTAGAGCTGAATGTGTTCATGTGGAAAGAATCTGGTAACAAATCACGTAATTGTGGTGCGTACCTGATAAAGTTTGAACGTCAGCCACAGTTTTCAGGTACCTTGAAAGCATGTCATGGACTCATGTGAATAACGCTTGTAAATTTGGCGATCTGATAGGTCATAAATATTCGAAACGCTATCTGTCCAATTGTTCAAACTTCAACAAGTGCATTCCTATTTCAAGGTATCGTGCAACTTGATAGTTTCTAAGTGGAATGCATACCCTTTCACACTCACAACAGAAGGTCATAGTGTAGTTGAAAGATGCACTTTTGTTTAGCCACATGTCATTCTTTGAGTAGTTTTCTATGAATATTTAATTCACCAATACCTTACTGATTTGTGTTTTCGAACGATCAGTTTCATAGAGAGGATAGTTAAAATTAAACGAAACTTTGGGAGTGATCTATCCATAGACTTCAAAAGTGTGTCCACGAATTCTAGTACAGTTTGGCGAACGCTCTATCGATTCACAAAATGACGTCAAAATCATCGACCAAAACATGAAGAAGAATTATCGAAGAGCGGTGCTATCACCAAGAACGAACTCGAGGCTTCAGATTGATAAAGCCTTCATACGTAAAACCTAGAATGTAAATCATTCAATGTTGGTAACTACACATGGGAGACAAGGTTGAATTATATCAAATTGTGTGATAACTACACATCTTAAGGAATAGCATGTAGAATTTGTGAATTTCTGGGGCCACATGCTGTTCAAGCCTGCCATTACTGTCACAGAATCCAACTAAGTGGGTCTACCTGTTTGAAACCTTTAACGACGCAAACTTGAAACCGTTTGTTGACGATAGTCGAATAAATTTAATGATACACTTCATGCACCTCGAGGGATAATTTTCAACTTTTCGAATACTCACATCTTCAGCAAATGAGGACCAAATGGGGACTACAGTAACAGAGTGATAACCAATAATAATAAACAGTTCCAGTAGTATTTACTACAAATGGTAACTAATCCAACGAAACAAATCGATGATTGGTCACAATCGACATCATTCGAAAAGAACCATTGATTCAACTTCGTGATTAATCCAACAACAAGGAAGTTTGCACAAAAGAGTAAGAAACAATCAAAAAGGAGTAAGACTGGATGTTTTCAAACAAATGTTTTTTTTACCGAGATCTAATCTGAATGAAGAGGATAAATTGTGTAGGATAGGATTTTAGCCACTACATTTTAAGACCTTGTAAACTTGTTTGAACTAACAGATTCAACGAATTGTTTGTGATTGATACCACTACAGTGTGATAAGTGTTACACGGATTTACCACAGAGTATCATATCCTTCGAGAGTAAACCTGTAAAAACAACTGATGATCAATAGATCTGACGGAGGAGCAGGCATGCATTGATAAACGGATGGAATGAATGATGTGGAATAGTGACACATCTTGAACGCCAGATACGAGGTGATAATTTCATGACTGGTGAGAACATCAGTATTGTGAATCACTTGGATACTTAATAGGAAAAAGTTGCGGTAGATGTTGGTTATGTTCAAGAGGAGATGGGCATACATTTAAAAGTTTCTCGTTTTGATTCTCTACCATAAACCATGGATGTGGCAAAAGAGTGATTGCTGGCCTTGATAATTTGGATAAACAGTCCGGCAAGGCAGCTGATGAAAACTAGTTTAAATGTTTTTAACGTCCAGCATCACATCATCTACATGTTTTGTTACAAAGTGTGATCGCGAACTGATGTGGATGTTATATAAAGAGAATGATGATGTTGGGTGGAACACCGGAGTCTGTCATAGGTGGCGATAAAATTTGACCACCGTATTGGGTTAGTTGGCTTAGATGGGTAAATTAATCACACGAAAGCTCTGCAGTTGAGATTTGGATATCGGATTCGTTAATTGTTTGAACTAGAGTCTACCAGTGATTCCAAACGCATCGCTATGGTTTGAAAACATGTGAACTGCTCTAGATTTTTCATGGGGCAATGGTAAGTTGAACTAGGTTATTACTTCCTTAACTCTACTTAGTATTCAGCAACAGATTGTCGATGTCTGATTCTGCAGTCCCCATAGTGAATGAACAGCTTATGTCGTGTGCTAATGTGATCCATGGAGAAGGACTTCACGACAAAGTGAATCTGGTTATCAGGTGGGGCACGTCTGTGGACGGCAAATAACTGCGTACTGTTAAAAAAGGCTGAATCGAGATATACTTTTAGACGTGTAGGAAAAATCAGTTCTATGCAGGCTTAGAATACCAAAAAGGGTGTTACGGAGTTGGTTAAAATCATCATGTATATGACATGGCAAAAGCATTTAAAAAGTGTACTGAGAGAGAGACAACAAAGTTATCAATCCTAGTAGCAGACAGCTGGGGGATGGGTGGCGAAAAATATTACTTGTCACAACTGAATGAAAGCTGCTTGAGAATCTGGGATGACATTCAACAGGCAGCTTGAGCAAACATTTGTACAATAAAAGAAACCCCGCATTTTGAAACACTGGTGTGAATATGAACGACTTCATCACGTCTTCAATAACACAGAATGATCCACATGGTAACTACGGTTGCTTTCAGCTCGAACTTCATCTTTAATATCTTCGTGTAACCGAATTTTCGGCAACATGTTTAATGCCAGGTTAACATGTTCACAAAATCGGACAATACTATTTAACTCTACCATACTGCTGAATAATGAATGCACATTTTCACTGGTTAGCGTGGGTAAGTGCATTTCTTCGATATTTCATTTCCGGAGTACAATTTGCGCGATGTTTTATGTCGCCGTTCGATTTATAGCTAATTCGATTTTGAGTGCGCTGAAACACAAAATGATTCCAAATAATCTTCAGAATATCTTACCGTGATGCTATTCGCGAATTTAAAGGATCGCCTCAGTTTGCTGATGTACAACATTGAAAAGATACTATGTACAACATGTTTAGTGGAACGGTTTGAAGCTGTATAACAACAGACTGCCTAGTCAATGTCTGCATCCACTGCTTTTTTAAAACTGCTCTTGTTTTCACCAATCTGTCTTCATATTTCTCCTTTTGGGGAAGATAACGTTGTACATCCTCTGTTTGCCTGACGGAGAGGAAGAGTCCCATAAATAAGCAATCACCGCGTATACAAGTCGTGGTTAACACATCCTGATACTTTTCCAGAACTTTGTCATGGTGATATGAATTTTTATCGGAGCAAGAGCCCTGAACTTTTGATGTTGAGTGGCCCCACCTTCAGAATTCATTATCATATGTGTCCATCAGCTGTTTGTTAGCCACATATTGTCGAAATCAATGAGACCGTCTACATCGGTAATATCAGTCGTGTTTAAACTAACATCCAATTACAAGTCGAATCAGTGGTAATATTCAAGCCTTGAGATTGACGCGGTTAATCTATTTATCCTTTTTGTTACTCATTCTAAATCTGAGATCGTTTGCTTCGGTCCTGTCTTTCGTGTGCCTTGTTGTTCTACCTGCACTCACCTGACAGTCTGCAGCATTTTCGTTGTGTGCTTACTTTTAGGTTCTGAGAGACCGTCATACCACTGTAGCATCTCTGTGTTTGTTGATATATATCTTATTTTGTACATTACTGTGGAATTTTAGAGTAAGTTCACACAGCGTACGGCCCTTACGGTGCTTACTGTTATGAGACCGTATTAAATTGCCCTTTCGCTTGGTAAATATATAGACTTAAATATTGTATTCACGATTTATGTATGAAATGTTATATTGCATGTTGTTTTTTAATTACGCTCTGTCTTACTATGTATAACAGGGATATGCGCATTACGTGCATATAATGTATTAAGAATAGAATACATATACATGTATACAGTGTATGTATACGTCGTATGTGATCATTATCGAAATTTACTACAGTTCAAGTCATCATTTTTAAGTGGATGCAAATTAACTGAAGTTCAGAAATTTTACAGAATAGACACATTTTGTTCAACACTTCATCGCGATTGTCACAAGCGCATTTGTGCTGTTTTCATAATATGGTACCTTCAGTTGCTGGATTTTTATCAAGATTATCTTGTTTTCAGAAGTATGTTTCACATGTGTCAAACCTCAATACAATTTAAGAATGTATCATAGTAACACCCATCACTGCAGGCGTACGCACTGTGATTAGACTGAACAGTACATAAGACTAACGCCGTTAACGTATGTTCCATGTCACTTCAGACAGTGTATTTGACCGCGGGTGAGCATTGTCGCAGCTCTGAAGCTTACGGAACCAAGTATTGATGTCATTATCCTCACCTAGTGCACGTCACACATCATAAACCGGTACCGTCGACGACAGATGAACACTTGAAAACGTAACCTTGCTTCGGTACTCGTCGGTTTGTTAGATGCCAGCAAATCTTATCCAAAGCAGGCCGTCTTTAAAGGTGACTAGCAGTTGTGTTGAACGACCGCACTGTCTGAGACGTGGTTTTTGATCACTTAGATCTGGAAACTAACAATCTAATGGTTACTCCGGTCCCAGTTGGACTACCTTTGATCTGGTAGCCAGCGGTGTGACAACCCAGCTGTGCAGAGCCGAACAACACATGTTGTTCTGCATGGCTGTACACACTTATTGTATTTTAATCCGATAGCTTAAACCAGGCTGCTTGGAGGTCCATGTATGTGTTACTGTTTGGTACCGAGGTGCTGTCTCTTGGCATTGTGTAGTCGGATATGATACCAAATAGCCTTCACAGAAAAAAACTTTCACATCACTAATTAGTCACTGAAATCTGTGACACGCACCACTTTAACACGGGTGATGTATTTTTGTGCCACCGTATGTTCATTGAATTGATGAGCTGGCGTCTTTGTGTTTGACAAAATTAAGTCATACTTTTTTGCAGACATTGCTGCACCCGTTTCTACCAGCCTGTTCTGCAAGCTTCGTGTATGCTGACAACACATAACAGGTTAACTATAGCATGTCCCCCGCGAATGTGTGGCAGAAACATTTGCGCCGTTTAAATGTTTACCTTGTCGTCTAATGCCGGAAAATCCCTCGTTAACCAGATAACCTAACCGTTAATGTGACCTCTGGTTTAGTATTCATAAGTTTCTGCCGCTGTATTGCTGTCGGCCAGAATGTACGAGGTAAACGTATTTTTTTAATAAATCTACTTACGGTTTCGTTAGTGTGAAAACTCTGATAACAGTGGGAACGTATACAACCTATTTGAAGTGAAGCATTTCAACTGTGAAATCAAAGGGCCAAATAGTGCGATGTTGATGAAGCAGCACAGTTCATTTGCTGTGCATGCATGTCTATATACGATCGGATCATTGTGGACATCTACAGAACAAACTAGTCAGACGGGATTCGGAAGCAGAGATAACAAACGGCAAAGCCGACTCAAACATATCTGCGTTACATTGCCACCTAAACGTCTACATTTCAGGGCAGGCACATTATCAACATAAACGGCTTGTTAACATAGGGTTGGCCAGACGCACCTTGGCAAACTACAGGTACAATCCAAGGTTTTGGGAGTTGTTTTAAACGGTGGGGTAGCAGTCAGAAAGTGGGGTTTGTTTTTGAGCAGATATTCTAGCTGGCTACTTCATATTTCGCACGCAACCATCATAACACGCGTTCGCTAATCCAGACGCTTAGGAGCTGGTTCGTCCTCTTAAAATAGTACTTATGTTAATTACACGGACATTTGTAGGTTACGTGGGATTTGACGAGACCGGCTCGATTAACATTTCCAGTGGATAACGGAAGTACTGTTGTATACAATGGTGCATAGGACTAAGATGTGCAACTTGTTCTAGACATAGTAGTGTTTTTCTGGTGTTTTTGCTCCTTAGCGAACTAATCACCCGTAAACGGGATCTTGGAGTATGTCCGTTTCTTCCAAGCGGTTATTCTCTTCAATAATAATTGGTGCCTTTCAATCGAGTGTGCATGTTTATTGTTTGTCATTATTGTGAAGAAGGGGGGTGCGCAATTCTGTGTCAGTGTGTATTCTATACTGACTCGACGGACTAAGTTAACGTGAGTTTAGACAGTGTCATGCTTAATGTGTACAGGACAGCAACTTGAAACTGTGCGCCAGTTTTCTGTGAACGGACTGCACAACGGTATACTGAAATATCCATGGTTGGATTATTCTTGTTCCGGTGTGAGTGTGATGTTCGAGGATTTCGGACTAATTGCGACAAACAGCCGGTGCTCATAAGTCTCATACTAACATGCTATCGTTCACGTGTTGTGTGAATAGAGTTGTGTTTCTATGGTAGTCCTTCGCGTTTTCTTTCTTTCCCTGAGAATAATTTGTGATAGATTCCAGTGAACTCTGTGTGGCAGGCCTGTTAATTTGACAATAAATGTTTTTAATATTATCTTTATTCATCCTGCAGAATTTCGGCAACTGTTTAGTTGGCTAGGCTCTGTTCGGAAGAATTTTATGAACAACATTTTGACGACTCACTTGTTTGAGATTGTTGTTCATAATTAAAAGTCGCGTTGACCGCGGTCACAACTATGATTCTGACATCCGTCGTACTGTATAGACTCACTGCTTCCTTCAGTGCAACCACTAAGTGGTGAACATCCAGAGTTATATCCTTGATGGGGTTCTGTAACCCAGGGTGTCACTGTTCGCCAAATTCTGAAGCTTTGTCGTATGTACCGCCAATCGACGATGGTCGTTTTTTCGGCTTTGTAGATGCATTTGACTCACTGTATCGATCTCCACCTTAAAAGCCGTTTAAACACGGAGTACGTCAAACACATAAGTAGGCACACTGTTTGCCTTTTATTTCTGTGCCTCAGCTCAGGTTAGGGTCTAAGGCGACCTGTCCCACAGTTTCAGCACCTTGATCAACGTTCCTCAACACTGTTCAGTCTCGTCATATTTTTCACATTTATCGTTGATGAAAAAACGGATGAATATCTGTGGCACTCACAAGGTGCTGGTTAGGATATTTTTTTGGCAGAAGACTGCGTGCTGTTCATTATATAAATGATGAGGTTTCGCTGCTTGATAACTTTCAAATAATACGGATTACGGTGGCATCTTCTAGCACTTTTCTACATATTTCGCGATGCGCTTTGAGGCCACAACATCCAGTGTTTCTCCAGAACTGGTGTGATAACAGCTTTAATGTTGGATCGTTAATTTATGCAAGTTGTTCACCGATTTGTGTACGTAAAATTTGCAGCAACAGCGGCAGAAAGCTAGAACTTGAAGCAGTACGTTGTATCTGTAATGCGAGAATGGTATTCACTAATCGGGGACATCTCTGGTGACCCAGCGATATCGATGAAGCTCGAAGGTTGCGTATATAAGGCGACTGTGACAGCTGTATTATTTCACTTAGGCGGTACTTGTCCACTTAGAGTGTAACATGTGAACTGTCTCTAGATATTTGATCTTCAATCTGTGCGTTTGGTCGTATACCTCCAGTGGAAGCAACAGCCAGTCAACGATGGGGTTAAGAAACGGATATTTGACAGTGGGTATCAAGCGAGTGCCATTTCCCAATTCATAACTGTACACAGACTTAGATGGTTAGGTGTTGCATCAGGGATGACTGTTAGTCATCTACCACATCAGACACGTTTTGATTATGCCACGACCGACTGACATAAGATGGGAGATCGATAGCTGATGACTGCATAGAGAAATACAGTCAGTTAAAAGGAGTTATTCGCTGCAGGTCGGGTTCGTCTCAAGGGCTGGCGCGTTGACAACTCACAGAGTCAGCGGTCGAAGAATTCGGATGAGATGGTAACTAATCAGGCTCACTGGGGGGTGGATATTGTCGTTTTTTGGTTTAGTTGTCTTTGAAGTAAAAGAAATTAGTTACTCGAAACAGTGAAAGCTACATGGGATTCGTATGCTAATGATGCCTTTTAGTTTTATTCAGAGCGCCATTGTTTGTTTGTAGAGCGTGAGCACTTTTATATTGTGTTTCAAGTTGTATACTAATTTTTTTCTAATAATCAGGTTCCGTCTTTTTCTCTTCGGCTCTCCAACTGGACCATATTACTTGTTTACATGGTTGTACGGCAGTTATGCATCGATGCGAGCCACTGACATTTTTTTATGTTTGATGGTGACAATAGCAATTTCATTATTTCAATTGCGAGGCATTGTTATATCACAGCTTGCTAAGCTCATGTGGATTGGCTACGTTTGGGCAGCTTAAACCTTGGCGGAAGCAACTGAGGCTCAGGCTCTTATTTATGTAATCGGTAGTGAACATCTTTATAAACGGTCATTAAATCAGTCGGCCATAATCACGGCGTATATTGAGCGGACCATATACTCTATGTACCGTTGGACTGATGTCTATATGTAATAATTTTGATGGACCACCGTCGTTTGTTCAAAATTACATGAAATCGTCTGATGCTATCACCACCGGTTAAGCTGTTCGTTAGCCGAACTCTGCTCTTGTGATTTGATAACCAATGATACGTTTATACCCACAAGGTCGTTGTCTTTGCCCATTCTTGTCTGTTTCATTTAACCCCATCCTTGCAATGCATTCTGTCGGCTTTTTACATATCACATGTTTATATTTACATGGATGTACGCCTACACGTCTGTTTACCATCATTAGCATGTTCGCACGTTCGCCAATTATTTTTGGTTGTTTATCAGTGCGATCCCTTTGTATTCTCCTATATACCTATATTAGATTATGCTTGATACACATTGCTCTGTTCACTTTCCTTCGCTTATATTTTCTTCCGCTTGTGTCCCTTCATCTCATCCTCAACGCGTTTTTGTCTTCATCCCACTGATCCGCTATATCTCACTCCCTTCATATCTTGAAGTTGTTTGGCGATCACCATCGTGCTGTCGTTCGTGTGGGTCGTAATGCTTCGTTGTTGTGCCGGTGTAATGGTTTGGACCACTCTCATACTGTTCGTGCTCCTCTTCACTGCCTGTGAGTCATTAGTGTTCATCTCGTCTCTGAAATAATCTCGCCAATCTCTCATACATTTTGTTCTAGAACCATTCAAGTCACACAAAGGTTGACGTATTGTGATAATTCATTCAGCGTACTTCAATAACTCCTGGAGTACACGAAACTAGTTCACTCTCGGAATATGGGACTTATAAGAAAGAGTTAGTGTTTGTGCACATGTTCTTTTTTGTGCACTTACGCTCAACATATTGCGTCATATAAAGCGATCACCTTGTGTTTGTGTGTATCGGAACCTCGCTTTACCAGGTTCTCGTCATATTACTCCTGATGTTTGTTATCCAACCGTCTTCTCGTCTATGACTGATTTGGTACATTTGTACAGTGGAACTACGTGGTCACGATCTGAGCAGTAAGTTTACTGTCAATCATGTTTACTCTAGTCGTTTTCTGCGACAAGTTATTCGTCATTTTTTTGCTGCCTATCACGAACGGGTCGCCGATGTGTACATGCTCTACAGTCGACTATCATACTTCTTTTATTCAGCCTTTAAGCAGATTAATCCGAAGTCCGATCACAGTCCCTCATTTTAACTAACTCTATCGTGCCGCTAACTGATTCGAAGTTCCGTGGTAAATCTGAAAGGGTATGTCGTTATACAGGGTGAAGTTTGGAGCCAAGGAGATGGTTTGTCATTACAACACGTCCTCTACAAAGTGTGTTCCTATTGAGATCCGAAACCACTTAATGCTCTCATCTGGTCGATGTCAGCTACCTCTGCGTGATTGCCAACGGAGAAGACAACCAGTGGTTGGTGAATCGCCGACTTGATTGTCACTTTGACACAGCTCCGTAGTCATATTTGGCCTTGTGTCGCAGCTGTAGCAAGAAACAGCGATGGTGTAGGTGATTCACAGCAATGAGGTCACACTATGTACTGTCTCCTCTTGGTCGGTGAAGTGACACATGTGCTGTTTCGGTCCGGTCAGACCTTTTGTACGGATGATGTCATTCCTTTCCACCGAAGTCAAATTTGTTTGGAAGCTACTGCAAGTCGACGTTGTGCTAGCAGAAACCGAATGTGGCAATACGTCTAATTTGTCCTTAAATAGTCGTAGTAAAACCAACGTGTATCTTGGACGCTTTTACTGAGATTTATCCCCGACATGAAACCAGCCATGAGGCAATGCATGCAATTAAAGAAGATCATCACCTCATACATTGACTGCTTTTCAAAATTGTCCCTCCCATTTATTGTTTATCAATCAGGTTCTGTCCTTAATTTTCGTTTAACCATGTACGAATCGTCCGTTCTGAAAAGACCTCACATTCATTTGTCCAGTTGTGATTTATTGCAGCCCATAAATTGAACCGCCCATCCACCGACGTACCAGCATGCTGTTTGTCACCATTCGTTCCATTCTATACCTGTTTTTTTTTATCTAACTGCGGTCGTTACTATATCCCAGACAGCTTGTAGGTCGGCTAAATGTTAATCCTCATGGAGCCGCGCATTTTAGTTTGCTGTTACTTGCATGCCTTTGTGGAGAATCCACGATAAATTGTTGCATTATTTGTTGCATCGACACTTAATTTCAGCGCCGATGTTACACGATAGATATTACAATGGTTGAACTGACTAACTGTGAAAAACAATTGATGTGACTCCCAAAGTACATAAGATAACTCGACCATTTCTGTCCAAAGTCTCAGTGAATTAAAGTACCGTTGAGGCTTAGCTTGATAAACCACCGTCACTCAGCCCCATTCATGAATCGAGTTCACCTATCTGTTGGATCAGTTGTAACTGAAGCTGTTGACAGATGATAGGGTCAGTTCAATTTAGGACAGATTTTGATACTCGGAAAATGAACTTTCTACGGGTTCATCTCACAGGATTTTCGTCAATGGTGGGAAATATTTCTATTGTAAAGTGTATTATATCTACTGAACATCTAGTTGGCTGTTAAAACAGATCTTGGAACAGCACTCACGTTGTTTGGAACGCAGTGAAACATCACAGGCAAACTCAGCTATCCTCGTTCATGTGGTCACTGATGAGCATCAAGTGAACACTGAGTGACCTGTCGAATGACACGTAACCTGTAGAAAACTGACCGAATGAAAACTGCATCACCTATTCTGGTCTTAGTTTCACTGAACCCATGGTCAACTTGCGCAGTGAGGTCAATGAGTGTGTGTGCCGTAACCGTATCTCGATCCACTTTAATCGTTCTGCTGTATATCTGTATCGGCCGTAATGTGAATCTTCAATAACATACGTTTGCTTGTCTTTATTCTGGTTATGATGCTCTGCTTATATGAAGTGCGGAGACTGAATATCGTTGCTGTCCATCCCGAGAGATTTAAGAAAGATTCTGTCTTACACACCAAGATGACATAAAGCTGGAATTATTTATGCCAGAATACGATAGAACATCTGCTCATCAGCTTGAAATCACCTTGCATACTTCCGATGCTCAGTGCAAATGCAAAAGTTATGCGTGATAAGATCTTACTTTACATCAACGTTTTATAAGCCAAATAACGGTCTCTCTTCTTCACGTAGAGCGAATCGTCTTCAGTTTTCGAAATAACCTTGTGTCATGTCGGGCTGTCACGAGAGTGTCTTCTATTTCGGTTTGTTCCCGAACACACAACCCTCTGTGCCTACAGTGAGTTTGGTTCCACTGTGCTAGTTTGTCTGGGTCTTGGTTTTCCTCCATTCACCCCACTAGAAGGCTCATTTGTTGAATAAATGTGGCGATTTATCTCATCAAATGATTGCTGCCGGCATGTTTCGTTTCGATTCTCTTACAGACTTGGCGAACCGTTGTAAAATCTAGTTCTGTCCATGGATATGCAGTTCTCAACGGTTTAACATTTAAATGACCGTTATTTCGAATTTACATCATTGGGTGATCAAACCAGGCACCTTTCTGTATTACCCATTCGCCCATTAATTGATTACCAATTGCATTTTCTAATCCCGATATCCTTTTGATCGTCCACCGAGTTACATCAAGTGTTGATGACGGTCTTTCTCCCCTTTCGTGTTCAGCAACCATCTTTTGCTTCTGTCGCTGGCACCATTTACGTAACCGCGCTGAAGAGATTCCGTATGAACTATCATTCGACATCAGTGTATACTTTCAATCGGCAACCATGTGGCTCGTATTTGGTGCGTTATCCGTTCTCCGATTTGCACATGCTCTCTTTTCTCTCTCTCTCTGTTACCGTACGTAATTTATTAAGGCATTTGTGTGGAACTTCGCGTTATATATTCTGTATGATATTTCATCATACCAGCATTTATTTACTATGAAATTTCGTTTATATTTTCATTCTACACTTTCTCATTTCCGTGTGCTTTCACATAATCAACGCATTTTATGTGAGCTGTGTTGTTGAAATCAAAATTGTGTTCAAACAAAAAGAGGGTAAACGTTCAGAGGTGATAGCTCCATCAGGCTTCGTCTGAAGTGATTGATGCAGTTGCCAGTGGATGTGCACTACTTGTCTGCTTTAACGAGAGTGCTTTTTATGAAGTCGCCTGACTGAAAAGTTCATCTGAGTGTGCAAAGTGCCATCAACCCTGAGTAGTGTTCAGTGTAACTCCACCGAATCCTCTTCTATTCACTTAGGGTTTACAACAATTAATTTGCCATTGTCTTGTGTTGATTTGTTGGTCCGCGAAATTTTCCCATTGTCTTTGACGTCTTTTGATTCCAGGTATCATTTCGGTCATTCTACTTGTGGTTCTCGTGTTAGTCCTGATCTTCCTTCGCAACCGAATACGGATCGCGATTGCCATTATTAACGAGACCAGCAGGTTTGTTTAGCTTTACTCACTGTCAACTTTGTTCGCTACGTTGTGTAAAACTCTTTCGACTGAGTCTGTTCGTATCATCTCAGTGTATGGTATACTTATTTGGTCAGTGAAATGATCGGATTTTGTGTGCATAATTCGCCAAAACGTCCAGTGAATCGTTTTTCACAGTGTGACTTATCGATCGGCTATTAACTCATTTCGCCTTGTGATTTGCATACAATTTGTGAAATGACGGATGTAAAGCGGTGATGGTCAAAAAGCTGTAAGTTTAGAACATGACTATCTTTAGATGTTCATGCTCTACCCGCAGTGATTTCGGCACACATTCAAGTCGGTGCAAACTAATCGGAATTTTCATCGTATTACTCATAAATATGTGGTGCTTAACACGCGGATAGTCATTTGCTGTTAACTTACACGAGCGTTGTGAGTTCTGTTGGTTCTGTGATTTTACGTATCAACATTTCTGACACTTGGCGTTTGAAACAAGACTGAATTAGTCTGAACGAGTGCAGTGTCACTCGTTATGGTGTCTAGCTGGTCATGTCGACGTCAACAAGAACTGATTTTTTCTTTCTAGAAATTACTATTCACAATGGCTCTAATACAAACTTATGCAGAAGTATGAAAACTATGCAATTAGTTCAGTCTGGCAATAGAATTACACGGCTATTCCATCACTCGCTAATGTCCTCATTCTCTACTACTAAGTCGGCAACGATCATTTTGGTAACTGACTGGTAAAGTCTGTTGGAAAGCTATAGACTGAATTTCACTTGAATGTTTTTTTTTCGGAGAAAAAATCAGAGGTATGATAATAGCCGCGACAATTATTCTCACACCGCGAGTTGCTAAGGTATATTCAGACTGGTGCACTGGCTTAACGGTAGTTGGTTGCCTAGGTGTCAACTGTCTTGAGAGCAGAATTGGCACTACAGTTGCCTAGTCGCATTCTCCATGGGTTGAGCATGTATTGCTTTCGTGTGATCAACACCTTACTTTGTCAATTTAGCTCATGACACTATGAACTGGCCCAGTTAGAACGATTTTGGCATCCTTGCATATGTGGCCTAAATACTTTAGGGAGATAATAATGTGGTTATGCACTATTCCAGCAACACAAAGGACATTGTGCCAGTTAATCGAAGTAACGAGCGAAATAAAGGGTTGATATAACGATTAACTTTCAATGTTGCAAATGCTTACCAGTTCAGCTGAGCGACCAAGATCAATATCTTCCCACGAATTGTGTGGTGGGAATCCAGCTACACTCTATTTAAAGTATGGGGAAGTTAATGTTACTACTTCACTGAATCAACGGCGGATACAGCATTGTTTGTAGTCTGAAATGTACGTTTTTCCGATTCATTAATGAAAAGAATGTAACCTGGATGGTATGCTATTCAATGAAAGACGTGTACCTCTTAAGACTCACTAACGATTGCTGTTTGCTGATCTTGTCAGTTACCTTTTTATGCTTCTGGTTTGTGTGCATTATTGTTAGTACATGATGTTGAAGGTGCCGAGTCATCTGTACAGATATTGGACCACTTTCTGTCGTCCTACGTTTATTTAATTCGACGAGTTACGGTACTTTCCTCCAAGACAACGACCAAATGCATACATCGTATATAGCGAGAGCATGACCGTTTATTCACGAGGTTAGTATTTTGGGCCGGCCGTTCTGCAATCTTGATCCGACGCCTGAATTGGTCTTTGATTTGAAGTGATAGGTTTGATCTCTGGCGTATTGTGCTCCTGTCTAAAATGTGCCAAATCGATACATCGAGCTGCTCAAGCGACGTAGCAGAAACACGTATTAGACGTTTCACACATCCACTGAGCACACAGTGGTCAGTTAATTTCGCCATAGCTATTTGTCATACTGTCATACGCAGTTCATTTTCATAAGGCTTGTTCAAGCCATATTTGGCTTTCAACCTTCTAGTAACACTTGTTCGTTTATTGTATGATGGCGCTGGGTTTTTTCTACCGCAGAAGTTGTTGTCGAAAAATTGGTAGCCCTAATCTTGTGATACAGGCTGTTTACCTTCATCGGTCGTTTCGAACGGGTCGCGCAAGCAAATTGGGCGTCTGCTTCTCATGATATTGCTAGCTGAAACACGTGAATTCTGAAAGAATCATGCTGCAGGTTGCTCGCGATATGGTGTAATATAAAACTGTTAATCAAAGTTATTAACCGTATGAAACTTTGCGAGTTGCTGTGACAAAAGTCGCGTGATAGTATTCACTGTTAGTTTACCAGCAACAGCATTGTGAACAGTGCATTTCTTCTATGGTCCATAAGATGGAGGCACTTTTGAGTGCTTGTGCGTTTTCGTGATGTATCGATTGTTTGTTTCCATTCTTTTAATTGCTTCAGTGTGAGCTATTACAGAACATGGATGTCCTAAACAGCCATGCGATGTTTCAGACCCACTTGTTATCTGTAGGCTGATGGATCACACCTTCACGTTTCATTTTTTTTATCTTAACGTTCTCAACTACCTTACTGTTGTTGTGTATAAATATTTACGTTTATGTATTTCACATTCATAGAGCATTGGCCCGCATGACTTCCGTGCTGTTCTGGCCTCTGCTCCCACTTGTGCTGGAGCTGTTAGTAATTGCACAGGTTGTGTTCGTTGCCATCTGCTTGCGTTCAATTGCTGACCCGGTCGGGTTGCAACAAACCAATCTGACTTTTATTCCAACCTCGCAAGATAAAGCACGACAAGATTTGAAGGATATGTTCCATTTGATTCCTTGTGATCCGACAGTGAGTTATTCCACCCCGATTAGCCAGCTCTTTGTTATTTGTGTGGTTGGATTGTTTACTACTGTCTTAGAAAGTGGTCCGTCTCTCAGAACATAACTGGTAGCCACTGTCGGGAGTGTTGGTTCATTTTTTCACGTGTCATTTTGATCACCGTTTTTGTCTGCCATATCCACCGTCTCAAGTTGTCCGAAGTTTCTTTTCCTCTCAGTACAACAGTTCGACGTAATTGATGCTGTATGACATAACGTGATGTACATCGGGAACTCTATGCTCAGTCCCATACAGCTGCGATTTTGATGGAGTAACTGACCAATTGTTTTATGGGTTGACTACAAGCACATATTTCGAATAGAAAATAGGAGTTTTTAGGTGTTGGTACTCTATATGGCGACCTACTCGAAACATCGTTTTGAAAATTGCATGAACAGCGGATGACAATGACGACATTTTTATTTCACCTGAACTCAAAAATATATACCCGAAACATGAATTTCCATATATCGATGCCTTCACATGTTCTACACTGCTTCTAATCTGTAAATTTTTATGGTCAAACTAAAACTGAATCTGCACGTTTTTTAACTTACCGATGTACAAACCAATTATCATAAAGATTCACATCGCTGTGCGCTCAGTATTTCCAGAAGACTTCTTATATTCGACCAGGAGTTAACAATAACGTTGGTAAAATATATACAATTACTGCTGCTACATCGGTCCACAGATTGTATACATCCATTTCAGTGCTTGAGATCTCTGTTTAAAATATCGAAGGAAACTTCAAGAAAACAGTACAACCAGTGGGAGATTTGTACACATTATCAAGTCTTGCAAGGAAATGGAAGTTAGAAGATGCTTTCAAATGATCTCCATGAAACCATCATTGATATGAGATGATGTGTTTCATGATGCATAGCGACTCTCATGTGTTAGTTGTATTGAAATCGACATACTCCGAAGATGTAACTCCTCGTGCTGCTGGATCTTTTGCAGATGATAGCTCACTAACAGGTGAAAGTATAACATTGTGACGATGTTCATCAAAGAATGGAACGCGTTAACAAAAACTGCCAATATGTGTAGTAGTTATCGGAAACATCGTGATTACGACACATTGTGATCGGGCTAGCTATTATTTATGTTCAGTGATTAGGTGAGCTACTTTTATAAATTGATTATGCAGACTGTATATCGCGTAGCATTCTGGGTGCGTTTAGGTCCATTATGCTCATGGTCGGTACGACAAGCTCAGTGGCTTATCTTTCGAGTAGAAGGCTGTAGAAGCATGATCGAGCAGAGGGGCTGAGGCGGTTATCGGTGCAGTAAGCCAACACTGAACGACCGAGACCTTTGTGAACCACAGTGGTCAGACTGTGCATATCATGCTACCTTGCGACTGCGAATTCGAAGTGGTGACGGGAAAGTAAGCGATTAACTTTTGTCAGCTTAAGAAACCACCGACACTCAGCAGTCCGTTAAAAAGCACATTACAGTTTTACCCACAACACGTTAAAAGTTGCCTGATTGTGATAACTACAGTTGCAACTCGGGCTCAACTACTGGACAGACCATTTCTGCTTCCGATAACTTCGTCTTTAACACCTCTCAGTTTTCGGCCAGGACGCACTTATGTGAGAGCGTAATATTTTTTGAGTACCAGTACATTTTAATACCGTAGTCTATGTATTTACTCATACATTCTTTACTGATTTAGGTGGATTTCTGTTGGTGCGACATCCACTTGTGGTTGCTTTTGCTTGAACGGCAACGCGACAATAGACGTTTCCAATCTCAGTGTTCGAATTACAAAAGTTGACTTTTAAGGTTTACATTGTTTTTTTTACATAGGTAAGCTATATCTGTCCACACCATTCTTCCCAGTATGGTTTTCATGGTGGTTTGTTAATGTCATGTCAGTCGTTGTGGGCGTTGGACTCTTCGAACCTGCGGGTTTCGAGAAGGAATCGATGCCAATCCAAGCTATGTTCGTTTGAATGAGGGCGAAGTCGATCGTGCTTGTTTACATGTTCTAACTTTTGTTCCCACTGCCATGTTACAGGTGTCAGTTATTGATTGTTGTGTTTAGAAGCTACATTTCGTATTAAGATTAAGAGGCTTTTCTGTGATTGTACAGTTTGGAGGATAGCCCACAAAATTAGAATATCGTGGCGACAACCTTGTTGTCAAACAGTTCTAATCTAACTAGTGAATTGGGCAGGTTATTCAGTCAGGTCATCGTTCTCTGGTCGTAATTTGGTTGCTGTCATCAGTGTTGTTTTCTGTGATAATTTACCCTGTTGCTTACAACTGCAATGTCTCCCAAGTTGTTTTTTGGTTGTTCTGTCCTCTAATGAGTGCTAAGCAGATGAATTAGACAACTTTTGTGTAGTACGTGTTGGTATTTGGGTCTATCTCTGAGCGTTGTCCATCCGTGTTCTTCATCGTTCCACAGGGCAACTCGTCCGCGGGGAAAGCTTGCCGATTCTTATACTACGGAGACAGAAAGTAAGTCAGTTCTTTTGTGTCCTGTCTCTTTGTCTGAAATTTACAGCGACGGTTGGAACAGGGTCATGTGAAGACATTTGTTGGTGGATGTAAATTGTTCATAAGTACCACATCTGTAAGCCTTGAACGATCAATGCCGTTACTTGACTGATTTATTTACGAATCACAAACATCTAACATAAAGGAAAGGGAAATGCTGCTCGAATGCAGCATTACTTCCACCTCCAACTCAACTGTTTCTCTTCCAGGTGCAGGTACCTTGGCGTTGTATGTTTAAGTGTACGGTTTGTTTTTGGTCCGGTTCATTTTTTACATTTTTAAATCACGGTTGCTCTGTTCTCGTTCTATGACTGTTTGGTGATTAGATACCGTTATCCACCCCTGATGTATCTCAATAGTTTTTGTTGTTGTCGGTGTTGATTGTGACTATAATGAAATAGACACTACTGTACCCACTTCCAAACCATAGGAATGCTTATTTTACTTCAGTGATTTATACGGTCAGAACGTTATTTTTGTTTATTGATTTGTAACTGTTCTCTTCAAGGTAAATGTTCTATTGTGGTGGTGCAAGCATTTCGTAGGTAACGTGAAAAGCTGTATCAATAACTGTCCCAAAACTATTAAATCAAAGTTATTTGTGATCTACTCGATCTCATAAAATTGTCTCCAATTTTAAACTCCTTTACGCTTTACTTCGACTTGCCATTTTCCAGGAAGTGTGATTTTGAATTGTTTTCTTTTCATGCTAGTCTGCTCTTTTGTTACTTTGCTGCGTGTGTGAACATCTTGAAGTCTGTTTGCCCGGACAAGACACCCTATTTCCTTTCAATGGGTTTTTTGTCGGGGCTTCATGAGGATTTGTTCATTTCACTATTATTTTATTGCATATGTTAGTGTTCTGTCCGGTTTCTTATGTGTAACGGACGGTAGTCTTTCCAGAAAATGATTATCTCTTCGAAAGTGCTGATGTGAATTAAGCATAAGTGACGACAGTTTACTTTTCTTTCTCACTTTCGTCTCTCACGGTTGAGTCAATCAACCATTTACGGACCCCCTACCTGGTGGAAAACCGATTGATCTTGATAATGCTGGCGACAAGTTGTTGCTGTTTGATAACTTTCAAGCAGCACAAACAATGCTACACGCTGTTTCGCACTCTGCTAAATGCTTCGGAATGTGCTTTGCAGTTTCAAAGTACAAAGTGCGTCTGCAAGATTGCCGTAATCATGTTGACATAATGTTGGATACTGAGGTCACGGAAATTGTTGACTGGTTTTTCTACTTAGGAAGCTGCTTCAGCGGTGACGGTGGAGGTGTAGACAATGAAACAGATGCACGCATATCTAAGGCTAAAGCGGTACTCGCTAATCTGGAGGTACCTCTGGCGACAGAGAGGTATCTCTCGGAGACTTGAGGGTCGCGTATCTAAGACGACAGTGAAGGCTGCATTACTTTACGGCAGCGAAACTTGGCGGCACAGAGTAGTAAACGTGAACTGTCTGCAGGTATCTGACTATCAACGTTTGCGGGTGGCATCAACGAGTAGGCAACGGAGAGGTTAGGATATGGGTACTTGGTAGTGATTGTCAACTAAGTTCTTTGGTTCACTCACTACATTTACACAAACTTAGATGATTAAGTCATGTTCTAATGGATTCCCACCGATGGTCTGCCACACCGGGCACTCCCTGGCGACTGGTGCGAGGTGGACTGATGATGACCTGGCGTAGACAAATGCAATCGTTCACGAAAGGATTGGTCACTGTAGGTCAGGTTCCTCTTCCAGGCTGGGGCCCTCGCGACTCACAGTCAGTGGCTGAAGACGTTAGATGACGTGAATGTTGTCGTTTGGCCGAGTTGTCTATGAAATGTGTGCACTTAATGACGAGGGGCGCTGAAAGCCTTAAGGAAGCTGTCTTTCTGATGACGCCTTACTTGGTTGCAAGGTGTAAGCATCTTGATGTTATATGTTTGAATATAGACGCAGCTATTTTTAATAGTTAGGTCCCTACCCCCTCCTTTTTTTATCTTCCGTTTTTCCGTACATGGATCTCTTCTGTTTATGTTTGTGTGGCAGTTATGCATTGCTGTGAACCACTGATGTATTGCTGTTTATCGTGGTGATGATGGTGCGAATAGGCAAGCATCCACCACTACCAGAAAAGTGTTCTGAAAAAGGTTTTCAAAAGCATTGAGACGATTCCAACTTATGAGACGGAAAAGTGACCCAAGTTACTTCCCGGAACCCCGTCGACGGTGACGCATTAACCCACAGGTCGTGATTTCGAGTCTTCAGTGCATATGATGCTGACGAGATCCAGCCTCTATGAAATAGCTATCTATCACTTCGCTGGTATCAGTAAAACCAGCTGCAAAATTTGTTTACTGTTCAGGAACAGTAGTTAGTTTGTAGTACTTGAACTGAGTCATCAATTTATTAGAGATATGCATTTTTGCATGCGTTTGGGGAAGTCGTTTAATACATTCATCCTCATAGCAGCCATGAGCCTGTCCAAAAGAAACTGTTGCTCGGGCCACCGTTCACCTCAACAGTGACGTGGAATATCCTGGAAGAAAACGTTGATAAGAAGGTTAAAACCTATTAAAAGAAGACTAGGCAGGAGACCTAGATATGATATGGATACATGGGTACATTCAACTGTGACGTCCGTCCAGATTGACGACCGATAATCGCCGAAGTTCCTGTTCATCACATAAATACTCTGTTTACTCGATGTCTGTTGTAATGAGCAATTTGAGGGTCATCTCTTTCTCACTTATCAGCAAAACGTGGATTATTTTCCGAAACTTCTTGGAATTGTCTGTTTTGGACAATCAAGGTATACTTTTCTCTTGGTATCTCTTACACCACACATTCTTTTTTGTTGTTGAAATTTTGCGAGTGATTAGTCTCATTTTTCTCCAGTTTTTATTTTGTAGTTTTTTTTCATTCTGGTGTAGATAGCCGTTTTAGACGTCCATAAATGTCTCAATCAATGAGAAATGCCCACCGGTTTATTTTATTCTAATTTGTTGGCGAGCAGGTCCCTCATGTTATGGTTGCTCTCGATGGTCGAGCGCGATTAGTGGAAACAGGAAAAAAATAAAGTTATGAGTGTTTATTCCAAGTGTAATAGCTTCAAAATAGTTGAACTTTTGGTTCTTACACGTTTTTACGGATGTGTTTGTTGTTCCGTTATAACAGTCTTTTTAAAATGTGTCTGCATTTCAGTTGGACTTACCAACACCTAACGTCCCAAGTGCACAACTGTGAACGACATTACAGATATTCTTGTATAGCTTTTTGAGCATGAGTGAACAAAATTAAACCAGTTTGTTAGTTTCTCTTTGGCTCTGTTTTAACCAAAACATTCCAAGCGTCCCAGTTGTCATGTCCATTTGGGACCTGTCACATTCTTTTTGTGATCCATTGGGTGGCAATCACCGGAACAAGTTCACCTTGATAACCAAGCTGCTATCTGCTCTGCTATCACATTTGAGAGAAATGCTTAGAGCATCTGTTGGTTGGTTTTAATGGCTCCGAGTATTTAAGGATTTATACAAGAGGCGAGGTCGATGATTTTGTGTTATTGTCTGTGGACTAGATTATCCTTATTTTTACTCTGTGTTCAATGCACAATGATTTCCTCGTTCAATACAATAAGGTAATGCGGACCCTCGTTTGCGGAGCACCACTATTTGTCTGTCTCCCATGCTAGCCACCAGGACAAACCGAGCAATCACATCCACTACCGGGAGAGGATAATTGGTACTAGGTGGTGCTCGTACAGTTGACCTTGACATTCAAATGACTTGTTCAGTTGCGTTTCAGGCGGTCTGTCTGGTTCAAGCATCATTCGCGACAGTCAACTGACTGCCAAGAGCACATACCCGAATCGCTGCCTGCCCGTTATAAGAAAGGGCTGCTACTGTTAGAAATTCAAGCCAAGCATAGTGCTCACACTGCATCAATATATACGATTGTGAATGAATCAGAAAGAAGATATGACCAGTCGAATCGAAGTACTTTTCGCAATATCGACAATCCTGTGTATAGCCTGTTTCCGAAGATTAGTCAGACTAATTTATTGGTCAATGCTTCAAGAACAAATAAATAAAACTCCAAAGTAATTTAGTCAGGAAAATTTTCGCGTGGACAACCATCGATTTTTTAGATTTTAGAAGTGTCACACTACTGACTCTGGGACACTAAGCACCAGGTGTTTCAAGCGAGGTGGTTTGATTTTGTCTCGAAATTATAGGACGGTTGTTGATGTAAAAGCATTTTGACTGCGTCAAGAAAAATCGAGTTACTTGCAGCGGAAGTCTGATAGTGATAGCCTACTCGTGTATTGGACTCAAACTTGCTGAAAAGAGATTTCCGGTTTATGAACGAGCACCACCACAAACGCGGATCCGAAGCTACTCATTGTTGTAAAAGTAGAAACCGAAGGTGCTCGATGTGAATTTTGTAGCCAATCTGATAGTTTGGGTAATATCTGTATTGTCTGATAACCGATCCGAAAAACTAGACTGGATTTGTATAAAAAAAATGTCCTTTCTTAAATAACACTAACTTACCAACGTAAAAATTTTTCTGCCGGTGAATACAACGCCAAAGCCTTAGTCTATGGATGCCTGCGTTCTCCTACATATAATGTCGAATCATTGGAAAACTACTTATGCATGTACTCTTTAACAGGTGCTTCGGGCCGCAAACTCTAGTTTCAGCAGATAAGGTGAAAACTGTCTATCTGATACGCATCTTTTAGATTAATTTGATGTATTCCGTCGATTAAATATGACGATATTAGGACATTGTCTCTCAATTAAAAAAGAACAAGTGCTTTGGACTGTAAGGTATCTTTCTAAAATTAGTTTAGCACCTCCACTAAGAGCTGGCTACAAACACTTCTAGTCACCATTTGGTATTGAGCTTGCTTTCAGAGGAGGTTATGATGAAGACTTATGGTGAAGTAGGAACATCTGGTTCTAAATCGTTGAACTTCTCCAGACAAGTAATGGCATAATATGTGCGAAATATAGACAACTTTTGTATCCTAAAAATAATGAGAAAGAGACAGAAACTGAAGTTTCCCGTCAGGATTGCCATTCAGTGTGCTAAAGTTTCATGGTATTTTATCTGGACCCACGTTTATCAAACATTTTTGAGGTTGAACTTACCCAGCAGAATACAGTACGCCAACGTGTTTTTTGAAAAAAAGATAGAGATATTTGATCACAAGGCTTTGTGTTCTCAAATTACTGATTGGCTCAAGTGGAACATTCACAACTCGGCCTAGACCGGTTCGGAAAGTAGGTGCCACTCTGGGACTTCACAGGTTGGTCTGTCATGACGGTGTCCATTGTACAGGTGAGGACTGGGTCTTAGTCGTCAGGCATATTGTTTGTTGTCGCTTCCGTTGTCCGATTACTTCAGTATATTCCAATTCATTTACTTCGCCTATCCATGTTTGGAGAACTTAGTGACATTTTTCGTACTATTACCAACTTATAATGGCATACAGACTAAGACGTAATTGCGTCGAACTTGTGCATGATGAGCTACTTTGCTGCCTCCTTCTCTCACTCTAGTCTTCACCATGCATATCTTCTTGGTTTCTGCTATTGTTCAACTTTTGTGATTTACATTGACCTACGTTCACACTGGCAGATTTGCTGCTGCTAGTCTAATCAATATGGCAACCCAAGTTGTTAGACACACCGTTTTTTGTCGTTTGTTCGTTAAATTGACGAAAGTTGAGTCGATTTCAATTTACGCTCCAATAGCTTTCACACCAGTTCGTTTGTAGCTTCTCGTTTGGAATCAGATTCTGTCTCTGCGTAGTTATGGTCGGTATCCCCCCATGCGGTTTGTACATTCAGTCTCACATGCACAAGCGGATTTTGTGGTATCCTTCTTTTGGCGTCACTCTCTGTCGGTGTTCGTTTGTTCCGACGTATTTTGGATTGGATCGTAAGTCGTGGTGATTCATCATTTCGCTCCGTTGTGTACAACTACCCATTGGAATAGCGGAGGCAGTGTGCCAGACATTTTCGGAAATCTTTGTTCACAGGAATCCACAAGTTTCATCGAAGCGTACTTTGCGACCAATAACGTTTTGTCTTAAAGTAGAATCAGGTGATCGTGTAATCTGCCACCCCCATTGAACCCATATAAATGTGTTGTATTTAGCCTGATGATAAAGCACAGAAGACGAGCTTGTTTGCTACGCGTTTCTTCTCATAATCTGCTATTGTGAGTCTTCACTAGTGGCATTTTGATAAGAGAACTCTACGGCGTTTCGGTCATCTTCCCTATACCAAACCCGCTTATTCTTAATTCCGAAATTTGTCCAATGCAGTATCTCAGTGACTATGATAACTCACTCCGGATGACCATTTTCTTTCGAGTTTTAGCTATCATTTCAGTTTCTGTAATCTTGGCTCAACCATTACTCTTTATCCATTTTTGAACCCTCACAGCCTGATATTTGATGTGACCTGACAAATTCCACTTCATCTCTCACTAGTGGTACATACCAGTGGTGTTCACTTTTGATGTCATATTCGGTTGATAGGCTTCCATTCCTCTCCACCAAACGTTCGTATTGTTGGTTTGTTTTGATTGTCTCTAGAAATTTTTTTCTTGCAAAAACAGAGCTTCACAATACTATACCCAAGTGTTTGTCAAAAGTGACTGTATAGGAAAAATTGTTGCATTCTGAAATTCTGTGACCTATCTCAGACTTCGTAATAGTACGTTAATTTTTATTGTTTTGCAATGGGTGATTTCACTGCAGTTTTTGCATTTACGTATACTTTTTAGTCGACTCTTTCCAAAAAGCAATACTTGACTCACGTTTTGCTCCTAGTGGAACGGATTGAATTTCGGCCACATTCCCATACTACAACACTGTTGGCCATTGTGCCGTTGATCTAACGTCAGGTGCGACTGAACTCTCATATCTAAATGCTCAGTCACGTTCACTTGTGTGTTGCGCGATCTCTCAGCAAACCTAATAAATCCTGTGATTTTAACTCGCTGAGGTTATCAGCTGGGAATACATGGACGGTTGTTGTACCTTCTCGAAAGAATCGGACAACTTGTGCAGTAGTCACAGATGAATGTGACTGAACGTTTAGATATGGTAGTCCAGCTTTGCCCAATGTGAGTTCAGCGGCGCTGAGTGTAATACGATTGCCCTACATGACGCATCTGGAGCTCAAATCCCCTTATTGACATGAATGTGCACTACTTATGAGTTCGAACCAAACGTTATGTCACAAAAAAGTAGATGTTCGTAGTGCTTATTGTCCCAGTCGTATTTCGAAACCCTTCTTGTAATTGTCTTGTTAGTATGTTGAATCAGCGACGTCCAACTCTTTACTTGTGCTCTTCTCAAGTTTTGAGTAGTCATCACTTTGATGTGTATCAGGTTGATTTTTACTCGGTCAGTTCACTCACGACAATGTTTCTGTCAGACATTGTGAGTGATTAATTCCTGTTCAAAATATTTGCAGATGAAAGACAATTGTCGTGATGGACTTACATCGCAAACTAATGGTTTGTTAATGAAACATGTTATTGACATCCGGAGAAGTTTTCAGTAAAAAGTAGTTACAGATCTGGTCTTATAAGTTATTCGAGCTTGTACACTTGTGGCTAGACATCCATAACAATAGATTCTCGTAATGAGCTTAAATAGGAGGAATTAAGGGACTACACTGATCACATGTGGATATGTGACTTACTTCAACTATCGATGTATGTACACACAGAACGGAAGTCATAATTTGAGGGATTAGACTGACGAAATTGATAGGACGTATGGGAGCATGCAATCGAAAACGATGAATCATGGGAATAACTGCCATCAAACATAATAAAGCAAATGGTTTTCAGTTACGTCCGGAGGATTGTGATTCTAATTTTACAGGGTTTGGAGGTTGTGTTTCTGTCTACCGTAAAACAAATACGGAGGGATTTGCATACCTTTACTCTAGACCGGATTTGAATTACGTTTTCCAGCAATATTCTCTTGATATGAAAGCGTTTCTATTTCTCAAGATGCGGCTTTAACTGTCTTGCGAATCTTTCATTCGCAGTTGGCCGGTTTTGTTGATGTTTTATCGGTTTATTACGTACAACTTTCAATCAGACAGTCTATCTAAATCTATCCTACAGTCGGTTCACTTTTTAGTCGTGTAGCGATTCGGTGGACGAGCGACTTTATCTTCATAGCCAGCTGATTCAGTTCACTTTTGTGTGTGCACTGCGTCCCCCTGGGTGCCCGTTTTTCAAGAAATATCTGGACTCGAATCGATCGATCAGCTTTGATATTCAAGAGAGTGCGTCGATCAGGTCCGCCTTAATTCATGATTATGTTTCGAACTCTTGCGACTATCGAAACGTCCTGTACACGCTTGAAAGATTGCAGAAACTACCTGGTTAAACGTGCTGTAATAGTTGACATCTTGCTGACGCCTTCCGTCGAACGGTTCTGATTTGCTAAAATTCGGCTAGCTGTAACCGTTTTTGTCCTTTGTGCAATGGCAAATTTTAAGAACATCCGGCAACTATTTGGAAACTCTCTCTTATATGACATTGTGTCACAGCCAGCAGCCTTGTCAACTCTTCTTTTTCTTGTTGTCACTGTTCTTGTTTGTTTATCTTCTTTCTCTTTATTTCTTTTGCCATACATTTATACCTATTTATTACTCCGCAACTTCGTGAACCATTGTTCACGACCAACGGCAACATGAAGCATTGCACTCGCGGATACGACGCAATTTAGAAATAATTGATTAGCTGAGTTGTGTTTACCGATTGTCCCCGCAGTCGAGTTCTCGGTCGATTCCCAATGAAGTGATCACCGGTTTCTCCGATATCAACGTCGAAAACCTACTTCGAGTCTTGATGCTTGTCGATGGGTTGACTGATTCGTGCGCTTACTTTGAAAAGAACCCCACGACTGTGAGTCGTACGATTGATCTTACCCCTGTTGGAAAGGTTCTTACTCAAAGTAGGGTATACCATTTTTTGGCATACACATTTCCGTGTGATCCATTGGTTTTTACACTTGCGTTACTAGCTGTCGTGGCACTGGTTCGTGTGTGCTGGCTTTATCGGACACTTGTCCACATTAATCAAGTCCCCATGCCTTCGTGTGTTTCACCTGGCAATAAACATCCTATAGTATGTAAACTGTTTGTCTCACTTAAAACTGTCATTGTTTACTTAAAATTACATTGTTTCTCCGATAGTATTGATGGTTATCGACTTTATGTGTCATCGGCATCAGTTGTATAAAGTCGTTTATATGCGTTTAGATATGACTGAACTCGGCTATTGTTAAACATCTTTCCGATATTTAGCAACACATTAGCTGTTGGCAATGTTTTCTTCCCAGTTCTCCTCGTGTATCTGTCTATAAACAAGCGTCATTTTGTGAACTTGGCCCTGCGGACAGTAGGGCCTTCTTGAATCAAGAATTTGTAGCTGATTTGTATTACACAGAGTTACGTGTAGCTCTCTCATAACATTGTCTATTTACCGATCATTTGGTCGCGGGTGTCAGCCCTGTTATTTTGCTTTGTCTTTTGCTGTTCTGGACAGTCGGACTATGCATCTAGCTCATGTATGACTCATTATATCTCATGGCTGAGAACGTACTGTAATGTTTTAGCCGGTAACGAACCTTTGCACTGTGGTGTCCTCTTTCAGACGCTACCTTACTTGTTGCATATGTAGTGCTGACTGTCTGGTGCAGTTGAGGTGGCCGTCTTCCCACAATCTGAGCACCCAACATTTTCTGTTTCTTCACTGTCAGTAAATGAGCACAAACGCCGATACGTAGTTAAGTGTGACGGGAGTATGCATGATTTCTAAATATTAAACCAGCCAACTACCTTGTCATAACCTGTGCAACATTTGACCATGAACAACTAGTTCGACTTTTGTGAGTAGAAAACTTTTTTGTCCACTGAATTTGATTAGTTTCTGAATGAAGACATGTACGGACTAATTTTCCGGTTACAACAGTTGTTTTTTCGCTTATATTATAGTATTTCTTATCTTTATATATTAATTAATTAAAAGACATTTCATCGAGATATGCTAGACAGTCAGTACTCCTATTGTTTACTTCTCTTTCCGAAAAAAATCCATTGTGGTGTACGCTTTGATATACACTGTTGTATATACTGTTGTATTACTCTCCTTTAAACTTTATCACATATAGTTGAGCGTAGGTTTTTGAACGACCATCCGCTATATATGACAAGCTTGTTGTATAAAGGCTAGTTATGCTCAATCGTAGCTACGGTGAACTGCATCAGTTATTGCATAGAGTTATTTGCAGGCACACATCATTTTAAATGAAAAACTGCAGTGCAGGTAACATTGTGTTCAAAACGGCTGCTCGTGAAGAGGAGGGATAAACCATGGCAGTGTCAACTGCGTGTCATGTTTTAATGAGGAGATCTTTGTTAGTTACAATTTATGTTAGTGTAAAATGCTCTTTTTCATCTTCCCGAGAGCTGAAAAGTGTTGTTTTTTCGGAAAAGGCGATCATTTTGGTTCCGTAAAACATAAGCTGTGCGATTGCGACGTAGTGAATAAAGCAACCACTTGGTGCAAACCGTCAAAGTAGACATGTGTGTTCCTGCCTGATGTTGAGATTTCTATCCAGTTTTCATAGTAACGTGGGGTGCTGACGCTGTCCGATAGAAACCATATGATCGAGTGATCATTCCTTATAGCTTGTTGGGCTATTTCGCAGTCATCGTAAAACAACACATGGTCACACGTCAACCTAAACCCTTTGGACTAAAACTGAAAGACTGCCACAAATGTAGACATACCACCAGGTGCCATTATGGAAACCGAAAAACGTTTCGTATGTCGTGATAGTTTTAACTACTTGTTTCAGAATTCTTAAATTCTTCGTGTTCTAGTCTTTGTACCATAGGGAAGTTTTTTGGACATTCCCATTTTTACGTGAGAAGAGGGAAACGGCCAATCATTACTCAACAGCTTCACCAAGAATGAGCACTTTGAGGTAAACGGAAATTGATCGCGCGAAAGTGCTTATGGATAATTTTTGCCATGCAGTCAGCACTTCGTTTGGTGGATAAGCCCAGAAGTGCAAAAGTATCACAGGGATCGTATCCTTTGGTAGCTCTCTAGCTTATTTTTGTCCACCTTACGAACAGCAGTTTAGTTTTACGTTCCTCTCGGTTCACAATTTACTCATACCTTTGAGGCTTATTTTTTTAATCTTCTAAAGCCTTCAATATATGAAGAGGTTGCATGAAGTGCCCTCGTGGGAATATCCGATCCGATTAGTTTGTTGTAGATTTTACAAAATCAAATTGTTGGTCGATGTTGGAGGTTTGTTCGTTAAGTAGCCTCATGCTCTAATACCATATGTGAAATTGAGTTGATCTTGGACAACCAGATCGTCATCATCGACAACAATACATCAGTGGTTGACAAGGACGCCTTTCATACAACCGTGGAAAGGATAGGAAGCGCTTGTTTAAAGCTTAAAGGGGGAAATGAATGAGAGTAAATTTCCTAGTTTTTATATCTAAATTCAAACTTTCAACATCCTAGTGCCAACATACTAAGACAACCCCCTTCCCACTCTCTAAGCCGATTTATCCTTTTCCCCTAATTTATTAAACGGAGGGGTTGCTTAATAACTTTGTACTCCTAGAAGTTAATTTTGATGTTGCGAAAATGACGTTTGTAGTTGTATGCCTACATTTTTTCAAACTGTTAACATACTTTTGTTCTACCTTCCTCACCTCGTACATTTCTCAGATACACAATCTTCCTTCAGTTCTTCAATCTTTTCATGTTCTTTTGGCTGGTCAACTTTGTCCGCTCTCTGGCCGAAATGACCTTGGCCGGAGCGTTCGCCCACTACTATTTCTCTCGTCACGATTCGAAAGCAATGCCCAAATGTCCACTGCTACAAAGCTTTTTCCGCGCCGCATTTTACCACATCGGCTCTTTAGCGTTTGGCTCATTGTTACTGGCCTTGCTGCAGTGGGTTCGTGTCCTGCTGGAGTACATAGACGCGAAGTTGAAGAAGTATGAGAACGGTTGCACCCGGTGTCTGGTGCGAGGTTGTTGTTGTTTCCTGTGGTGCTTAGAAAAGTTTCTGCGTTTCCTCAATCGGAATGCGTTCATTATGGTAAGCTTTGCATTTTTAGCCTGTTCGTACTTGTCGAAAAGTTTGATGTTTTTGTTGGTTTCGGATACTAATGAGGTCATCAGTGCATCTTGTGCAAGCTGGCAAATGAATTTTTATTTTTGGAGTCTTCGGCAAATGAATGCTTGGTTTAAAACACTAAAATCACATGTCTATGTTACTTAACGATCAGTGCGGATGCTACAAGACTTAGTTTGTGTAGTAGTTAGGCTAAGTAAAAAAAATAATGAGGGACGAGTTAGACCAGGTGTATGTGAAAACTGTTCGAACCTAAATCTTGTTGATATTGCATTTAATAAAGCTCAGTTTTGGAGTTTGAATTGAGTCGGATAAAATTTTCTGTAGATATTCATTGTTCACAGTGACGAGAACAATTGATTCGGTAGACTATTTACAGGAATTCTCATTATGACATGATGAATGCTTTAGAACACTAGTAAAATTATAAAATCCTTCAATATCGGACTTTAGGAAACAAAGGTTGAACAGTACACCAAGTGACTGAACAAACGTGCTGTGATGTATCGACCGATCAAGTGATGTAGAATGGAGAAGGATTTATAATGTTCAACACTGAAAAAGAGCTTCTAACTTATAAAAATGTTGTTGACATGAAAGGATGATGTCACATTGTTATTCATTTTAATACTTGAACGGTTTAACAGAAATTCAGTTCAAGGTTCGTTGTTCACTTGACGGAAAGGATAAACGTTAATTTTTCAAATAAAAACAACCTGTCATCACATTTGACGACATTAGGTGATAGATAGCATGTCTGTGGTCAACTTGACGGTTTAGAGAAACTCTTCAGTAAAACGCGCCAAAGTGAGCTTTTTAACTCCCAAACCGCCTTATCCGCTTGTTTGAAGGGAAAGTGTCTAGGAATTTACGTGGATGGCGCCAGATGAAGACAAGAATGAAAAGGAGATTTCACCGTTTAGAATAACAGCCACTTTTAAACGGGGATGAGGCTTGACCGTCAAAACATGTAAATTGATCACGATTGTGAAATTACGTTAGTTGTTGACGGCCAAATGAAGGAACGATTGAGGATATGAAATGGCGTTTTTCCACGGATTCTGGTAAAGAACACAGGGAACTGAAGTGAGCCAGACAAGCAAACGTCTCCAGAGTGGGGCGCAATTTGAATCTGTGATGTTCAGTTACATCTTCATGCTACGCGGAACCATCTGTTTTCAGACAAACATATCTGCATTTTAGTTATAACTTATTTAGAGTTATGCATTTGAAGAGCGTAATGCCTTCAATATACTGTGTGACTTAACATCTCTGTAGTGGTATACAGGCGCATTCTTGTGAACAGTCAAGTTTCTTTTGACTGTCGACAAGCATCCGGTCAAGGGATTGCCTCAGATGCGACCTATTTATGAAAGGACGTTGTTATCTGGCTAGTCAGTCAAACTAATTTATGAACTACTCTATTTCTGCTCTGCGAACTCCATAACCTCAGCCCTTCCTCACTCATATCGTGTTGACCATTCTGTACGACTATATTGCTAATATAATTGAATCCGCGTTGTACCACTTGACCAGTCACGAAGAAAGTGAACGTAAGCCACCATGTGCAGCCTGCTCATCCCGATGACCTGTTGGGTCAGATTGAATGGCGCGACTGTCACGTCATCAGAATTACTCGTGCTCAAGAAACCACTAGTTAGGAATCTGGAGAACCTTAATCTCCGCTGTAGGGTACTTTATTGGCACCGCTTGTGGTCCAGCTGGAATAAGTGTAGCCTCTAACATGGCTGTCACAGCCCCATCAGCGAAATACACGCTTGTTAGTAGACTGTATGTTGATCGATTAACACTCATTATTTGAACCGGCTGCAGATTCTTTCTGCTCGTACACCTACCGAATGCACTGTTGAGGATGACTTCTACTCAAATCTCATAAGGCCAACTCACAGTTCTGTTATAGTCGTTTTAGCCGTTGGTCTAAATGTGTAGGTCGACCGACTTGGCTTGCATCACGCTACTTGAATAATGATTTTCGACTGTTACAACTCTACTTCAGTTACAGACTACTTTTAGCAAACGTCAGTTTTAAATACTCAACTCGTTACCTTCGCTTTTCGGATCGACTCTGATTGCAGGCAAACCATTTGGACATTTTAAGCAAAGTGTTTCGTTTAAAACACATACCAAGCTATGGGTCATTTGCTGATACGCTGTCGTTCCATATTTACTCCTATTAGACGACAACCTCATTTTTCGTACTGGTTCCGTTCTGACATTTTGAACATGATAACTGTTAAGCACGTATATCAATCTGGCTTGTCTTGGAAACCATTTAATTTAGACTAACGCGAGATTACATCCGACTTGTAATACTCCATAGTGTATTCATCTGAGACAGTGAAGAGTTATATAAAAGGAAACAAAAGCGTCCACCTCCAAGCCTCGAGCTGTTTTCGTCTGTCTGAATGCTCCCAGACGTATCTTGAAGGTTGTGTATCGAATTTCGAAGCCACAGTCTTGCGAAAATCCGACCCAACCCAATTCCCCCAAAACGTTTATACCTGTATATTCTATCGCCCCTGTTTCTGGTCATTAATTGGCCTTGACCTATATGTTTTGTTTTATCGCGTCAATTGACAGTTGTGTGAATAGCCACTTGTCGCCTTTGGTACTTTGCTTGAGTGGTGCGTGCATCACTTTTTGGAGCTCGGCTTGTCCCTGTTGTTTTTGAATCTGTTGACTGCTCGAAAGAACTCTGTTGGGTATGAATGTCATATCATGTGCTTATGGTTCATCTTTAGCCTATTTAACATCAAATTGTAATTATCTCGGGGAAACAATCCGTCGGCCGAAACTGTTGAGGTTGTCTATTTATTAATTTTGTTCATTTGTTCAATAGTACCGTGGCTCTGTGAACCAATCTTGTTTTGACCATTTGGGATCGTTGGTTTATTGCTACGCGTTGCTCAACGTCTTCGTGGAAGATCGTACAGGTTGTGCTTATAAAACGTTTGGGTCTCGGTATTAGTCCAGATCTGCGAATTGTGAGCGAAGAACGTGAACCATTCGTAGATACCTGCTTATCAGTCTGTGCGTTCAGTTGCGCGTCTCGAGTCACACATCTTATAAGGTGGTGATGAAGTTCTGAAACGGATATTTGGTACTGAGAGTCAAACAAGTTTATTTGTCCAGTTTTTAAAGATGCCATACTCAACTGGTGCGACATTTAAGGTATACAGCTTATGACAACATGGAGAAGTGGCGACAATAGGCTACAATAAACTACAATAATCTGGACTGAAACCCTCGTGACTCAAATGATCAATAACAGGGAACCTTGGGGGATATCACGGCTAGCCAAGTATCTTTGTGTGGATGTGACTGTTGTTCAGGTGAGTTATGTGCGAATTAAATGCAGTTGAAGCATCGAAACAGGGAAAGTTTTGAAGGTACTCTCACCCCTCCCCTAAAGGCCACTTGACTCCCTTTCACAGTTCGTCCGTTTACTTGCAAAGTATACGCACTTTGAGGTTGAGTGTTTGAGATTACCAGGCGGTTTGAAGGGCAAACTCCACGTTATTCATCCTTGTTGAGAATGAAACCTTGCTCGTTCCTCCCCTAGTGTTTGCCTTGTCAGTTGGTGGGGTATAATGGATAGAACCCTATTTGTGACTGGGATCAAGGTCTCTTAAAAACAGCCTCAAAATCAACTGACCCGGCAATCCTACTGTGTTTAAAGTGCAATAGCGGACCTCAGATTTGGTTGGTGGTCTTAACTCTACCGATCAGCGCAAAGTATTGTAGATTTATGGCGTTCAGATTGGTCCTCAAAGTGTTCTGCCTGATAGTATATCCTTCTGGGCTTAATATAGATAAACATTCTGTCTGACTTACTGATGCTTTCACCGGCGGGCGTACGCCTCAGCCCAGTGATGCGAACAAGCAGAAAGTGTTTGCTGTTGTTACGTATTGCAAACGCGGTTTCCATTTCATTAATCAAGCCTCATGACCGAAGATCAAGTTATGCGTGGTCCTCCTACGGATATTCTTCCTTAACTTTTCATGTCGATTGCAATAAGGATTTTTCGGTTGGATATCTAGCAACTCTAATGATTTCTGAATGTAATGTTGAGTTAACCCCCTACCCACAGTGTTGCGTGTTATAGTGTCTTCTTCATAATAACTTGTGTGATTTCGGTCCAGAAGTTTTCATGACCCTCAAGGTTTGAACTGCTGTTCTCGGTCACACAACTTATTACAGAAACAGCAGATGCTGTAGTTTGTAGTTACGACCTCATTTGCGAGTTCTTTGTGCGATTTGTGGACGAGTTTCTTCTGGTCCACATTCGTGATGAGTGGCAACATCGACACAACCCCGGTCTTGTGTTTGCGGTGAAGTTTGATTATTAATCAACTACTACTTATGCCTTAACTTTAAAATTATTGTGCCTTCCAGGATCTTAGATCACCTTTCTCTCTTAGCTTTTGCTCTGATCTACAGACCCCATCGAGTCTGAAGTGAATAACACAGATAACGGTGAATGAGCTATCAACTTCATACCGGTAGATACCGTCTGCCAGCTTTGGGACTTTGTAATCAATCACAGCTTATGTTGGAATTACTACTCGACTTAATGATCAGTTGTGTTCCTGCTTGGAAACAGTGGTTAACTACTGTTATTCGCCGTTTTTCTTCCTTCGGTAGATCTTATTTTGCCATCTGCCAATCTTCATCACTTGCGGCGTCACGAGAACGTCTGATTGTCAATTAAAGTCCGGGTTTTCAGTGTGCGTATGCGTTCAGTTTTGCTCTGCATCAAAGTCCTGGTTCATTTTTGCGGAAGGTGTCTATAAACTCACTATCCTATCGGTGTCTCCGCTGACTAAACTCTATCAAACGGGTTGGCGGTGTGAGCAAAACGACAATCCATCGGCGCATATTTGGGATATGTGCATGTTTGTGGCCGATTACTGAGACAGCAAAAATGAACAGCCTTTCCTGCTTGAGTCACGTACTGTCTATACGGTTAGATCGTCTATCACACCCTGCATTTTTTACTGCAGCTACTGATGGTTGGAAGAAACCGCAAGATGGCCAAACGACGACTTATTCATAGGGTACAAGAATTTTAACCACGTTATTGAGCAAGATTAGTGGATGTCGTTTATCCGGCTAGAAAGTTTGCGGCCATCCACGTCGTTGACTAGAACCAGTCTCAAGCATGACAGTATGTGGCAGCTAATGGCGGGCCCGTATTCACGAATTTGTTGGTTCTCATTTTTCATGAGTCTCCGCTTTTTGTTTTGTACTCCTTCTGTCTTACTTATGCACTCGTAATTATTCCTCATTCTGTTGCTGTGTGGACTATTAACTGGGCAAATGGCAGCACACGTGAGTACAACTCAACGCTGCAAATGGTGATGAGGATGAAGTTATTATTGTCGCCGGAAACAAGGTTACCCGAGCTACCGCATCGTCCAGTTGGGTTCGAGGCCTGTCCGTTTACTTTCTGAGACCGTTGATGTTTGGTGATTTTAAGCGCACTGGTTTTTATTGACTATTGACTGTGGAGTTCAGTGATAACCACACCGAATCGGAATGCAGTACACGTTACCGAGTTCGAGTTTTTACTAATCTGATTACTTCTGTTCGTACATAATCAGTCCCTATTTACTTCTTTCTCTTTCTTGACTCTGTTTACATCGATACATAACTGAAAATAGTACCTAATCTATCAGCCATGTGTTTAAAGTTCTACCCTTGTTTGACCGATTATTGGGACTTACGATAGTCATAATACTCTCACATTGTATTCGTTCCATCTTCCTCTCTCTGCTCTCACGCACGCACGCAGATCGCCATTTACGGACAGAGTTTCTGTTCAGGCGCTCGGGCTGCCTTCGAGCTACTTGCGAAAAACATTGTCCGGTGAGTTACATTCCGTTAATTTCGATCACTTTCCAAGCCCACCCGTTTTTTTATCGGCAAACTAAATTTTGCTGTGATCCATTGAACAAATTGGCGTATGTTACCAAAATGTTAATTTTATTCACATGTTCTCGGCGTTGGTCAACCCGAATAAATTTCGACGTGGTTTCGCAACACTGTTGCCTGTTCTGCTCCCTCTCTCTCAGCTTGAGAGTTTCCAGTTTCATTCGAGTTGTCTTCGTGGAACGCCGTGCCACTGTGGTTTTCTTATAGTTAATTTACCGTACTGTTGAATACCGACCTTTAAGGATTAAGGAGTCGAGACACGAGTATCCAGAGCGTTCATTGTTCATGACTAGACTACTCATTAGAACTGAATGTCTCTTTCGGGGAACTGAGTGACGTTCCTTTAGCGGAGATTGCTTAGATCTCGTTGATCTGATCGAAGTGAGTTTGACACAATGAGTAGGACACGCTCATTTTATAAAAGCCGCAAAACGGACATGCGCTGTTTATTAACTTAGGTATTGATCCTTACTCGTAGGGTCTTCTGACGAGAACACAATGATAAGACAGATTATTACTGTTAACTGTGCTTCTTGACTTTCGCCCTCAAACCTAGATTCCACGACCGGTTTCGTTCTGGTTTGGATTCATCAGGTTGAGATAGTCTCAATTGAGGATCGAACCATTAACTCTTCGCGCTACGAGAAAACGTTCTTATCCGCTCGTCATCGCTTATGACAGATAGTTTGTGTGTATTTGATTTTTGGCTTGTTTTTCAGTTCCATAGTCCTGCGGATGGGTGCAGTCCCTTCGGATCGCTAAATTTACGCTGGCTACAATGGTAGCCACTGCAAAATTGGCGTGAAGATGGTTCACCAGTGGTTTCACGCACGACCAGTTAGTAAGCAAGCTAGATTTAGTCCGATCAGTTCACCATTCTGTTTCTTCTCGTGGGCGACCCATTTCAATCTTGAAAATGTCTGTCAGATATTGTTATTGAATCACTGAATCACCTCCTCGTGGTGCCGACTGGGCGATGTCGGTGCAAACCTTGACTGGCTAAGAGTTCAGCAACTTCAAATAGGGCCAACCACTCTACCTGGTTTTAATCGTACTGGTTACATTCGATCGAGACAATGAAATTACCACCAGCACCTCCGTGCAGGCAACTACCAGTACACAGGATAGGCGAGCGGAGTACACCTGTTCAGAATGTGGCCAGATTTGCAAATCGAATGCCGGCTTGTCGGCGCATACTCGTATGCATCGATGCAGAAATGGTTCAGAGCAGGAAGTGGACACCTAGCCTGTCACAGTGTTTGACTGTGCCGACTGTGACCGCAGCTTTCCCACCAAGATCGGTCTCAGTTAACACAGAAGGCATGTACATCCCGTCGAACGCAACCATGAGAAGTTTATGTCCATGAAAACCGCCGGATCCAATTGGTCTCATCAAGAATCGGCTTATCTTATCTGATGTGCCGATGCACTAGTTCCGTTGTGTCCTACTCGACGCGAAATTCATCATCGGCTCCTGTCACATTTCCCAGGTCGTACTTTGGGGAGCATTCGGACTCGTCTGTATGCGCTGAATTAGCAGAGGAATACTGTTCCCGCTGCCAATCCAACCACCGTCTCACAGACTAACACGACATCGGATATTGAGTCCCAAGCCGCTGATCACTCTGAGTGGTTTACCTGTTTGATCCAAACAGTGATTACCCAACTGGAGTCCAATATCCACGCTTTCCTTCACAGTGATGAGCTACTAGCTGTTGCCCGCGGTCTTCGAGCAGGTATCTTCACAGTGGTACAAGCTAAATTGCTGCTGAACATGCACGCTTCACTAGCTTTTCCGTACATCTGGCGATTTCTCACTCGACGACGTGGTCGTATTTACGTCGGAACCCACCTTACTACGAAACAGATACGGAAGGCTGACTGTGCAGCGATCCAAACGCTTTATCGCCAACGTAAGAAAGACGCTGCGTTTGTAGTTTTTTCTGGCAACTGGAGAAATGCTTATAAGATGAACCGCGGCTTCCCAAATAATTCCAACGAGTACTGGTCCGAGGTACTATCGGCTCATGCACACGTTGATAAGCGACCATCTCGTGCGATTCTGCCTCCGGACTGGTCTCTGGTTGACCCGATTACGGGAGAAGTATCACGCACTTTGAAGCACATGGAAAACACCGCTCCAGGTTTGGACAACTTATTGCCCAAACATTCAAAGCGTATGAAAGCTGATGCCTTGGTCGCATACTTCAACCTGTTCCTGCTAACCCAAAGTTGTCCAATCCACCTATGCCGCTCCCGCATCACGCTTGTACCCAAAGTAAACAACCCCTCATCTCCCACCGAACTCAGACCTATCGCCGTATCTTCAACGTTGATACGTTGTTTCCACAAGATATTGGCCGATCGTTGGAATTCCCGCTTGCAACTGCCCGCCCTCCAGTTTGCATTCCTACATCGTGACGGTTGCCTTGTGTCGACCTTCCTGCTTCATGCGCTGCTTCGGAACTCATGTACCACGTTATCAAGTCTGTGTACGGCTTTTATCGACGTGTCCAAAACTTTCGATTCTATCTCACAAGATTCGGATATCAGATCGGCCCGAGCCTTCGGCGCTCCTCCACCTCTGACACATTACATTGCCGACTCCTACAGAAATGCTTCCGTCACACTCAATGGTTCCGTTCTGCGGTCCCAGCGTGGTGTTCATCAGGGCGACCCATTGTCCCCGCTTCTGTTCATTATGGCAATGGATGAGGTGTTGGAACTATCTCGACCGGAGCTTGGCTACCAGTTCCACGACACGCTGGTTTGCGGTTTCGCCTATGCCGACGATCTGATCCTTCTAGCTGAGAATTCTACGCCTCTCTCCGAGAAGCTTGCAGCCGCTGCTAGTGCCCTGGAACTACCCGTACTGAAAATCAACACACAGAAGACTAAACTCATGGTCATCCGCGATGACCATAAACATAACGCAACTGCCACCTCTGATGAGTCTATCCACTTCGGCCCAGACATTATCCATTCACTAAGCACTTCCGACACGGTGATCTATCTAGATATCCCGTTCATCTGGAAGGGTAAAGCATTCACTAACCACCGTCTGCAACTTCGTACGATGCTGGATGAAACTACCAAAGCGCATTTGAAGCTACATCAGCGTCTTGAACTGCTGAGACAACATCTGATCCCGAAGATAAATCATTCATTAGTGTTGAGCCGAGTTCACTGTAACACGCTCAAAACCATGGACTGTACGATTCGCTAATTTGTTCGACAGTGGCTTCGCTTTCCTGAAGACACACCAACCAGCTACATCCACACCCCAATTCGTTTGAGCGTCTTGAGCATCCCGAATTTGTCTACCACTGTTCCCATCTCGCTCAAGTCTCGAGTGGAGAGACCTCTCCTGTCAATGTTTAGTTCTGCGGAATGTGGTCAAAGATCATTCGTTTGGCCCTATCTTGAGGGAAATGAACATCCTAGTACGCGTTCAGGGTGTACTGGGGACGAACAAGGAGGAAGCCCATGCGGTATGGATGGATAAACTCTACCATTCGCTTGACGGCCGTGGTTTTCTGGAAGTGTCACGCTCTCCAATCGTTGGTTGTTTAACCCAGATCGCATCTTCCCCAGAATCTTTATTCGTGCCATCCAGCTCCGATGTAATCTGTTGCTGACTAAAGTCCGAAATTCACGAGGTGGCCGAAATGACCACTCAGTTCTCTGCCGTGGCAACTGCGGTCAACCGGAAAGCCTTTCTCATATGCTACAATTATGCTGGATCACCCATGACGTGCGTTGTGCCCGACACAACCGTATGGCCAAAGACCTGGCGAAACGACTGCGCAGGTTGGGCTATACAGTCTTCGAGGAGCTGCGAGTACCAACGGCGAGCTCATTCATCAAACCCGATGTTATCGTGGTTCGTGACGGCGCTGTTGTGGTGCTTGACATCAGTATAGTGGATGATTATCGGAGCCAATTTGTCTGGACAGGCAAGATTGTGAAGTACGGGACCGATTCTCGTAATGCCACTATTCAATCGATCCTCCCTGTTTTGGGCTGTGATGTTGACTTTATTTCTCATTCACCTGTGATTATCTTTCCCAGTGTTATATTCCTCTCTTCAAGTAACGCTATTCTTCGACTGGGGCTACCCTCCTACGCAGTCACGGACTTATTTCTATTGACTGTTCTAGGTTCCCTAAAATCCTACGACGCATTTATGTAGGGAACCCGGCGTTGACTGTTATCACCTGTTTGACAGTTGTCTCATTATGAAGGAAATTTTTCTGTCCCGATGCGTGAGCCTTGACTGTGATAGCACTTTTGTGCCCTAAAGAACTTTTTGATTTTGTGAAACTGACCGTTCACCTATTTTTGTTTTCATTATTTTTTGTGTGCTTTTTTTAAAAAAGTTCTAAACTCGTTTGTTATATACGGCGCAGATAACTTTTCATTTGATGACTGGCTCATTAAAGCTTGCTATTCTCGTGAGGGGACTTGTCATTTGTTCAGTGTTGCTAACTACGCAGCGTCTCACATTTGACGGACAACTTGTTTGCACATTCACTTCTATACATATCTGTCGCTTAATTTTTGGTGTCACCGTTTGTTCTTCCCTTGAACGAAGCTGTGTATATTGCTCTTCAAAATGGACGATATATTTAAAAGTAGTAGACGTATAATGGTTCGTTTCTCAATGGAAAGCTTTTGTTGCGAAAATGTTCCGTATTTTGTGGAGGTTTCTTCCTGAGAAGGGCACTGCGTGTGTCAAATGACAAACCTGTTGGGATGGGAACAAGTTGTAAAATGATTACGTGTTTATTGCCTATTGCTTCTTTTCTGTTGATTCATTTCTTCAACCGATCGGGCCCAGTGGCTTGTTTGTTGTCTGTGTAGTGAAGACCACTTTTGCAGTGAGAGACTGAAAGCCGCAGCGAAGCAGCTTTTTGCAGTTGCTCTATTGCTTACGCATGAAACTTGGTTGTTTGTTCGCGAAATCAAGCACCTTGGTGTTGATTTTTTTAAATTTCGTACGTGGGTTTTATTGTCTAAACTCCATCTTTGGACGCTTTAAATGAAGACTGTCGGGCAAATGCGCGTCAGCATCATCCGTTGATATGGTATTGATGATGATTATGATTACACGCACTTTGTGTAAACCCAAAATGTCACATATCTTTATTTCCATGCTTTATGAGCTGTGCTGGCGTCGTTAATGACGTTTACGCATTATGTTGAGATTTCAGGTTTTTAGCCAATATCAAATTCTGTATTTCATACCATTTTGTCTTGATCAATATCACTTGTTGCTTTTACGCATTATCAGTTTGCAAAAAAGATAGCTGTTTGAATCTCGTGTTCACTACGTCGTTGGCCACCCGTTCGAACCGGATGGCTCGTAAAAGTTAGCCAAACAGCTGTTCACTCAATTGGGTTATGCCGTTTGTTTCAGGCTGGCCTTGTGCCCATCTGCTTGTTCCAACATAATAGGACATGATGTTTTCTCATTTAAATTCGTGGCATATTTGTTTGTACCAGCGTTGCATAAATGCTTCTAAACTGTTCTTGCTAGGCTGCATGTAAGATTTGCAGTTGAGATGATGTTCACATAGGTAACTTTGTCTAATACATACGCCTTTATCCGATGCAGCGCATCCAAAGCTGTACTAAGGTTTTGATGTAAAGCGTGACCCGACATGACCCTTTTGTACAACGCTTCTTTAATGTTAGGCCTCTGCTGAATGTCAGTTACTTGATTAATCCAACCGATGCGTCCCGAAAGTTGCCGCCTCATTGCAATCTGTCATGCAGAGGTCATTCTGTGCTATCTGTTTGCCGTTAGACAGTCCCCGTGTGTGTAAACTGAGTCCGTACGAGTTTGGGATGTTTCGGGAAAATGGAGTTTGTGTTACCATGAAGTGGAAAGTTTCAACAAACTGACGAATGTCTGTTAAGTGTATAAACTGTGTAACGATATAACCTAAAATGTTCGTCCGTTTAGTTCTCTATACCAAACAAACGAGTCACTGGTACTGTTGTGACCGGAAAAGACGCTTGGCCAGAGAATTCGTTTATTGAGCAAACTCTTGCATAGTTCATGTCAAAAAGCAAACCACAAACACGCACACTCATCTGCACGTCAGACATACACTCACATACATCGGATGGTAGTACGTTGTCATTCTCCTTGGCGAAACTTCTGCCATAGTCCGTATACACTATTCCGACAGTCTATTCTTGTCCATCGTCTTCCTGGCGTTCGGAGCCTGCTCTTTTGTTCCAAAATGCTGCCTGTGGGTAACATACTACTCATGAGTAGTATACTACTCACGCCGAAACTGCCTGTCATACAACATTACTACTCTTGTTTCGGGATGTTGGTATCCTGCCAATGTTTTTGATAAAGGGAATTGTGGAACTTGAAATCTGTGGTTTTATGACTGTCTACCTTGTGAAAATCGATTTTCGTGCAGAGGAGATCAGTTTTATAACAGACCTCAGTCGAGTTCGAGTGCACCTTCCGTCGAATCATTGAAAAGGTCTCTGTTAGTTTCAACCGGCTCCACAAATTATCTTGGTTACAGCCGAAGATGATGATAGCAGTTGTAGACAAAGTCAAAACCAAAGACCACAAAGATTCATCTAGTACGTTGACTATCCTTTGTGTTGCAGTTTGAATGACGGAAGGAAAATCTCATATCTTAAAAGAACACTTTCAGATTCCCTGTCCGTCTTTTCTCTAGTAGCCATACAAAATTAAAAAATATTTTCACTACAAGAATGAAACACATTTGGTCACTTATTCCATTGACATATGATTCCTGAGAGGTCACACTTAATTATGGGAAGCAGATCAGAATGTGCTAATTTGTTCAGACTGACGTACACCCGTTGAAATTGACTTTCGTGTCAATAAAATAACTTCATTTTAAAACCTGAAGAAAGAGAGCTTGATTGCCGGACTGTAGGCGATACTGGTGCTGATACCAGTGCAGTTCTCCTCACTAAGAGGTTCTGACCCTCAAACAGTTTCTAATTCAGTTTGTTCCAGCCTTCCCTTTTTTTCTTCTGGCACATTTTAATTTTTAACCTTTAAGTAATCTTCAAGTAAAACCTTACTTTGGTGGCAGTAGCTTACTTCTGAAATCACTGTTGCCTATGAACAGTTACGTTAAATGTATACATTATTATGGCTGGCCTGTCATCTTTATACATGTGATTTGACGCTGTACTGGGACTAGTTTGTGAACGTATAAAAATGAAATTTTTCAGTTTTGGGAAACGTCAGCTATTCTTGAAGTGACTACCTTGCGGACCCCGGTGCATAAGTTGCTGGTCATGATTTTCTGTTTACTGTCACTCTCACTAATGAGACCCTTGTCTCTAGACTGATCGTTTCTTGAGCACTAACCTCAACAACTGATGTACACAGTGCTATCAATAATGGTGATGTTGGTGAATGTGCGTGCGTAGGCTTGCCGACATTTTCCAGTCCCACTACGTTTTTTTATTGCTACTGTTACTTGGTGTATCTTAGTTGACTGAGGAACATATGTTTACACCAACATCTTACGAAATTGCCTTCATAGTTGCGCAATTAACTGTTATGTTTACGTTTGTATTCAGTGTGGTCGTGGTTGACAAAGTCACTGACTTCCTGCTGTTTGTGGGCAAAATGTTGGTCGTCCTTATTTCTGGTAAGTTAACTGTTTGCTGATGTCATTATGTCTACTTGTATTATTCATCTTGATGTTTGCGGTGAGTGAGATGCCAAATTTTTAACCTGTTCTCTTTTGGTTAGTTTATCCCGGATTTGGTTTCAAAAGGTTTTCGCTTTGTTTGCCATGGTTGAGAGCACATTGGTAGTATTAATCATGTTGTTGGAATCGTTGCCGTCCTATTCCCGAAGACGTTTGAACTTTACCATTAATTAAACCGAATATTTCATTGTGAAATGGCACCTCCACAGCTTCCTGACAGAATCGATGAGAACGCTGTATTTTTTGACAATTCTATTAGCTGTTATTTTGTTATGCAGTAAATTGAAGCAGCTTAATCAAGTCGTATCGTTTCTTTTGCCCTGGCAATCCAGCTTTCGTACCCCGGATAACCATATCCGGAAAGGACAGCATACTAACCAACGCTGTTGATGCCTCACTCTTTTACTTCGCTTTTCAAACAACATGTTTATGTTTCTAATATAGAAGACGATATCCGACTCGTTTCACCTAATCCTGCTTACTAATGTTTGTTAGCGTGGTTTCTGTATCTTACTAAAACCACGCTCTGTCTGCTGAAGTGCTTGGCCTGAAGCGTCCGGTTGATCGTTAACCAATCTCCAAACATTCTTGCTTCTCCGAGGTTTTATCGTTACAATATCCGATCCTTTCGTATCAAATCGTGCCACGCCTGGTTCCTGGTTCGTTTAATCAGGCTCATTCTAAGACTATCCTGGATTGACTACTTATGTAGTTATTGCCAGGAGATTGTTAGGCGGGTCTATTTTTAATGAGACCAAATTTTTAAAAATGTGTGCTTCCATTGTGCTGGAACCAGTGACAGAAACGGTATGTTGAAACACAGAAGCACTCCACCAACTGGGCCACAAAACCATGTCGGGAACTCGGAATTTTCACACTGAATGATCTAGGTGATCGACTGCTCCTGTGGGTTTCCTAAAGCATTTCAAGCCGAAATCCATCATGCGTCTGTTGAGCATCTCAGCTGTATTACATACAGATGCGCGGGTTGGTCCAACATGCCTGACACAGCCATTGATCCACGAAGCCCAGTATCCATGCGTTCGGGTGTTGGAGCAGATCGGCCCCGATCTTAAGCTTAAGCAGCATTCTGATTCACTTAGCGCGATCATTGCTCTGCTCAACGTCCAATCACTTGTTTCAAGGGTACGATGGAACCAGACAAACAGTTCACTTGTTGAATGACAGCTCGCTGTCATCAAGTGTGTACGTTCACTTGCCCCAACACTGACATTGACTTCTCTGTACGTGTTCTGACCACCTAGTCCACGATGCGCCGTGAACTCAGTGTGATTTGTTCGCATTCACGGCTAACAAGGCGATATTCATCTGAAGTGTATTTCGTATTATAATTTTGCAGGCACCAAATGAGTATCTTTGATGAATCGGTTCGGTTCAAATGCTGAGTGTTCACTCTTCGGACATATAAAGCCTTTCATTCCTTGTAGCAAATTTCCTGTGCGTAATCCTTTCAGTTTAGAGGACAGCAATCACCCAGACATAACCTTCAGCAAGGATCGAGTTTATTTTTTTCGCCCTCTAATTTTTCAGGTTCCCTCTCCTATCTTTATCTCAGTGGAGTGATTTTCGCGGACACTGCTCTAGCTGAATTCCAGCCAACTCTCCATTACCTGTTTATTCCAGTTCTTGTAAGTGGTGGTTGTTTTCTTTTTTATTTGTGTTATTGATTCTTCTCAACAGTAGTATAGTTTGATCTGCCAATAAAACTTATTGTTTCAACCGTTCAATATTCATCTGACCGTGTTGTCATAGCAAAGGTAAATAGACATTTTGTTTGCTTGATACTATTATAAACGCTGTTTACATTCACAATTTGATTAATGGGTCCGCTTCAGTAGGATTCATTTGATTGTTCTTGCGCCTACGATTTTTGTTACATTGGAGGCCGTTTGTTGAGCGGAATTTAGTCATGTTTTGGCCTGATATTAGTGGAATCATGTTGATAGGCTTTCCACATATGTACAACCGTCGAGTTCCATTTTCCCATATCGCTATGTACTAAATTAAAAGTTCATATGACGGTAAAAGCGTAAACCAGACTACCGACCACGCATCCATCGCTAGTCATTGCTCTCACAAATGTTTGGTTATATTCAATTGAAAACAAAATTTCGTCCATATGATAAATGTTGGCCTCAGCGGTAGATAAGTTGTCACCTCTTGATTGTTATTCGCAACATTCTATCGAGATAATCCCATGCGTTATCTCACAACAAACGCTCGTTCTATAAGTCAGTGCTTATTACTGTCCGCTGATTGTGCTTCATTTGTTGCATAACACGCAGTTAGTATCCAAAACAGGAGGCAGTAATCAAAGAATGTTATCTATTAAAAATAATTGTGTGATGTTTATAACATCGATCATCTTCTGATAGTGGCAGTTTTCTCTGACTGTTTATAATCGATGTGATGTGACTTTCTGGTAACGATAACTTAGACCAAAACAACACTCGGCTATCGTGATTTGTCTAGAGGGCGGTATTATTTGAGATTTTGTGATAATCCTTATGTGCATTTCTACACATACTGTATTATCAAGTATGGTGTTCTAATTATTTGCTCACTTCATCACTTGTTTGTTTTGGTAAAATATCACATGGGTTTGTTGACTGTTTGGATTTTTCTTATGGTCGACCGTGATCGTTTAGTTGCATTATGTATGTTTCTCATTTCTGATGGCGATGTTTGTTGAACATTTTCTGGTTTTAGCTCAAGAAATAAGCCCTTCAACTTTTTCTGTTATGTTTAAACATTGTAAACTTATGATTCTCAACGATACTGACTGCTCTCCGCCAGTCGCACTGCTGCCTCTTTGGTCTTCGATTACATTACCTGCTTCTCTCTGGATTTAGTTCACGTGTCTTGTATTGACGAAAGCTTCGATCTGAAAATGGAAAACTTAGTTATTGTCCGTATTTCTTGAATCAGTCATTTTCCTACATGCACGATTTACCTACACTGTTCAACCGCCCGTCCGAATGACTCCCGTTAGCATCACGAATCTGACTGTCGATTTTGGAAATATTGCTTCCTCGTGTTTCGATACATCATTTCACGTGATATTAAGTTCAGTCTAGTGTGTAAATTGTAGCCACAGCTTGACTTTGTTTAATCTGATGCCTTGAGATTGGCTTACTGTTTCACGTCTCGTTTTTAACGATGTGACATTTTGCTTCATCTGATTTGTGTTGCTCATTACGCTCCTTCCTTTCTTCGCCAGTCGTATGTAAGTACACCTCCGCCCTTATATCCCCATTTCAGATTGTCGTTGTTGGATCCTACATCATCGTTTCTGTATTCTCCAGCGTTTACGAGATGGGCGTAGATACCATCTTCCTCTGCTTCCGTACGTGTATCATTGAATAATTTCGTGATGCCTATGTCGATGACTGAGCAGTTATGAGACCGAAATTTTCTGTTATCTTTCACTTGATGAACACTTGTTTTATTGTTTGTCTGGGATCGAAACAGGGACGCAGTGACTTTCGCGCAATTCAACTGGACACCATATGCATATACAAATTCCTATATATATATATATATATATATATATATATATATATATATGAACGAAACGATGTGTTTTACCTAGACTTCGTTGCTTTAAACGGTTGGAGGAGACAGCGTTGTCTTGAATGTGTTTGAATGAACTGTAACGGCCATTATTTTGTAAGACAATTCCTACAGAGAAATATAGCTGTCTTATAGAGAGAATTGTTTTGAAACTCCCAGGTTTAACTCACTCCCTCCTGGCTGGACGGAGTATTTTTGACCACAGTTCAATTGACCACCAATATAACTGAATGTATACAGTTCATCTGTTTGTTGTTCTTGAGCTTCTTCTACTATCCTACTCTCCGGTGTAGCATTTCTTATAGTAATTCAACGAGCCTTCGATACAGATATTTTTCTATGAATTTCCTCCTGAATGGTGCTACTGTGCACACGATACCGTCGTCACTTCCACAGTTGGGATGACGGCTCTGCTTTCGAAATGCATGCACTTTCCAGTCCAGGCAGGCTTCCTTTTCAGACGGATCTTCCTACCGTGCCATCTGATCTTCCAGTGACTAGAATGTGTAGGTACGGATGGCAGTCATTTGCTTCGTTATCCATCGTCAGTTCTAAGTTCGAGTGAGCTTGGTTCAGCATGGAGGTTAACGTATTTGATTCACTTAAGCTCTCAAAGATGGCTAGAATATCATCTGTGTAGCGTCTGTACAACATTAGTTTTGCAGGTTTTTGCATAATGTGGATTCTCCCATGGCTATGAGGAAATCCGTTGCAAGTGGACACAGTAGACTACCCATTGCAATCCCGTCCATTTGTCGGAAACTACACGTCTGGAAGTTGAACCTTACATTATGTGTACACAAAAGTAATAATGGTTACTATGGCCCAGGTTGCCGTTGCTCTTATGAGCAGTCCACTAGATGACAGATTAGTAAACAAGTACATGTGAGAGAAAAAACAATAT
>LUCH01002380.1:0-13957 GCA_013368495.1 Paragonimus heterotremus
GAACCCATTGAACCCATTGAGTCAAATTTCGAGTTACCCGCGCGTCAGACCCCTACTTCGAAGGAAAACCATCCCAAAGTGTCTCCAAATTGCTCCAAAGTTGGTCCGCAGGTGCCGGAGAGTCGGAGTAAAGACGACCGGCTCGCATGTAACAGCATGAATCTCTGGAGAAAAAAAGTCGTCAAGGCCACCTTAGAAGGTCTTAAGCCGATTGGCTAGTACGACTTGTTTCTTGGCAATGTGTGACCACACTCATGGCCAGCATTGTTGCCACAGTTTGAATATAGAAGATCCTGCTGCTTCCTTCAGCCTTTATAAGTTCATTAATCTGCATGCTCTTGAATGTTTGAATGAGTCGGTAGCTGGAAGTGGGAAATCGGTCTTTAAGCCGTACGAGGTGTGTTGGTTTTGGTTTTCTTTAAGTTTCGGCTCAAGTCTCGCAAGGACACAAGCGTATTCGTCGAAAGCGATGCAGACGAGGAATTGCTTTTTAACATTTCTTTCACGGGGAGCGTCAAACTAAAGGGGATCATTATTGCTGGGGATCCCTCGGATCAGCACCCAAAAGACGTGACGTTTTATAAAAATAAACCGTTCATGACCTTCTCAGACACTGATGTAGGTTTCCTCTTGCACATATTCACACTTTCAATAGGGAGAAGGCGATCAGTCCTTGTGTCTATCTCTTGATCCCTTTGGAGACATTGTTTACCCGGTGAAAGTTGCCCGTTTTTCGAATGTTAAATACCTAGGATTGCATATACGAACTAACTATGGCGCAGATACATCTAGACTTCACTATATTGGTCTCCGCGGAGATTTCACGCCTGGAGTTCGCCAGGAAGTTGTGATTACTAACTATGAACTTACTCCCAACATTGCCGATCATAAAGCTGATTTGTTCAACCCAAGCGGTCACCTGATCGAATAAAGTTGATGTATAAAAGCTGCTTCGTTCTTCCGCGTTTTTCCTCGAATGATAGTAACTTGATAACACTTTCTCTTTAGATGGAAGCGGGACTGAATTTCTACCTTCAGACGCTTAAAAGATTCGACACAATTTTCCCAACGTTATCTCAGCCTCAAGACTGGTTTGGTCCAAGAGAAGCAGATTTTTTCCCTCGTAAAGATGAATATCTTTCTGTGGAACAGCTCGAATGCGCAGCACTTCGGCTTTATCATCAACAGGAGTACTATCGACAAGCTTATAATGAAACCCTAAACAAAATGGAGTCATTAAAGGACCGGCTTCCGGGATTTTCATTGAGTTACCTTAGCGGGTCACAGTTTAATGCCGAGCAGCTTAACGATGATGATTTAACCGAAACTATCGAAATGGATCCGGAATTGGTGGAGTTTATGATTCAGACAATAAAACACAGAGAGGAACGCGACAGAGAGGCATCGTCTAATCAGCATAGAAATCCACACGAACGACCACCTCCTCCCAAAGGTTCTTGCCGTTTTGATCCAAGGTCCTCGCTGGGTGAAATTTCTCGTTTGGAAACGGATATAGTTCATCACTACACTCATTGTTCTCCCTGCCGAGATTCACCCTTCTGGCCCTTCTTGCCTCTGCGGGAAATATAAGTTTAAGCATGTTTCTTTCGTTGTATTTCACTGAACGAAATATTTTTGCTGGAAAAGTCTGCACCCAGAAGAATACACTGTTCGAGTTACTTGCTGTTGTACGGCGGATCCGCTAGTTAAAGATCTTAATGTATACGTTCGTTTCTGTATTCTATTTAACACATAACCTAGTGCTATACTGGTCTCACAAAGGAAATTTTAAAAGTGATGACGATCAGTGATCACATACGTTGGAGACGTAGGTAAACCAAGTCACCGCAACTTTTTATGTCGCATAGTACCCTTCTGATACACGTATGTCTATGTATAACATATATATATATATATATATATAACATTGTAAGCGCGTGCCCATTCCATAATCATTAAACAGTCAGACCGCAGTTTGAGTCAAGGTCTTACGTAGACTGTCACTGCCGTTCTCCGTTTCCAGGGGTGTGCAGCACGGCTTCCTCCCCCCCTCCACTTTTTCTATCGGTAAGATCCTAAGTGTTGTCACAAATGACGACGTTTAATTCCTACCGTGAGACAGTCGTAGACCGAGGCTACGCTGACGCACGAAGAGTAAAACCGCCTAACGGTTGGAGCGGTGTTGTGTGGTGTATGCTGTGTGTTGTCCATGTGCAGGGTTCTCATCCAAGACTGTCAGGCTTGTGTCTGCCCTCACGCTGAGTAGCTACAGCTTGTTTCGTTTACGTCATCATTTGCATCACAGCTGTTGTTGGTTTTGGAGAATAGAGCTCCCTAGGTATAATTGGAGTTCAGTCGACATTGGGTGTACCGGAGGGCCTCTGGTATGGACGTAGTGTCCGTATTCCGCTACAAGATGGGATGTACAAAGCGGATCTACACGTATTGCTGATTCAAGGCTGCGAAACCTGGCCGTTTCGCGTCCAGTATTTTCGTACATTATCCGTTTGTCACAATCTGCTGAGAGTTGTTCGTGTTTGATGGCAGCGTTGTATCGTCCGCCTGTGTGGACGGCTGGGCTCCATTTTCACCCCTTCGGTTGTGTTGGTCTGAATACATTTTGCACATGTTTACCCAATATCTACTACATTGCGCTTTGGTCGCATTTTCTAGGTGAGGCTCTAGAAACGCTGGGTAAACTAGAGTATCAGTTCCGTTGGTTCTACTCGACTGGGCTATCAAACATGTTGGATACTATTGCTTTGAGACGTCGAAGAATATAACTGTACGGACCGTTTTCAGTGATGAAATTGTTTGTTGCGGCGTCCGTTACTATTCATAATTCTCTCAAAATAATTGAAAAAATCTGAAACTGACATGAAACATAAAACTGACGAAGTAGTTTTCTTTTTCATTGCTGTACTTCTTTCCGCGCCTTTTTCTTCATTTTTTTCTACTGGTTCTTATTAACTATGTTCATCACTTGGTTTTTGAATCAGCACTCGATCTGTCTACGCACTCGTGTATTGGTTCAGCTTAGACTTAATGTGCATGACGGTAAAAGGCACACCTGTTGGAACTGGTCCAACAAATTACTACCCAGTCTATAGCCACTATCGAAAACCAGTCAACAATGAAAAGCAAAGACTAAGCGCGTTGACCCTAGTGTATTTGTATCGACCCTGGAAAGTAAAGTGTACAGAGAAAGCACGTCAAGCTAGCGGGGCACGGAGCGAGTTGTGATTGTAGCCTCGGGACGGATATTACAAATGGAATAGCTTGACTAAAACAAAAGTAGGCAAAAAGCCAAATTCATGAAAAATGTACATGTGAATGCGACTATCAAAAATATCATTCGTTCTAGTCGCTACACACCCTCTCCTGTAAAATTCCTTCCCCAAAAAGCAATTGACTTTAAAGCCAGCGTCTTTTTAGCGCTTATCCTATGTCTGTTTACACTGTCGACGTGGTAGATACTGATACTCACCTGTCGACTAGACAGATTCCACTGCTCCTGTTCACTCGTCCCACGCCCGACATCTTCCGTGTACTCAGGGTATGGCCCATCACTAGGCCAATTTCTTCTTACACGTGCGTGTGTATAACTATTTGTACCATTCATCGCCTTCGTTGCATGTAGTTGTGAAGGCAGCGCTAGAATGTTTACTGAGTTTTACGTAGCTGTGTGTTTGTTACGGCTGTTGGATATGCTTTCTGCTCGGCTTATATGCCACACGTATGTCCAGTACCCAGAAAATCTTGTGCTGCTTCAAATGTATCTTAAGTATATGCTAACCCTATTCCAATTTTTGTTCCCGCGTGTTCATTCTTTCTCTCCATCTGATACATGGCTTTGACATACATCAACTACTCTTTGAAAAAATATAATTTTAATTGGCATTCTTATTCCTACTTTCGAATTTTGGATGAGTTGCAGTGCGTGTCAACGTCTCTGAACGAATTGTCTCCCGCTGTTTTCCAATGAGGTAACTCGATATTATGTTATTGTCTTGTTAAAATTATGTCACTTCCTGTCATTCACTATGTGACTGTGATGTCTCAGTTTAGTTTGTGAAGTATAACAGTCATAGTTGTGTAGGTTGTAAACTACTTCGGTCTAGTCTGCATTTAAGTTGACCTGCACTTGATGTGTGTCAATGCACCAGATTGCTTCAAACAGGAAAATGAGGACCTTAGTATACACGGACTCAGCTGCCTACGGACACACCCCGGCGACTCTTTGTCTCATAGATTGACAGGCTTTTACATATTTCAGAAGTGAATTAACTTCAAGGGAAGTTAGGTACAGAAAATGGAACCGCTTAGGAAACGCCAGTCGGTTTTAAGCAGTTCTTTATAAAATTCCTGACTCTACGTTTTCACCAGCTTGAATTAAGTGGTAGACGCTCATACACCACAAAACTGTTCGTACCTTTGTTGTGTGTGACGAATGCAGCTGTCGGATGAAACGATTTAAGCCGGTTACTATTAACTTCGAAGGTACATGTGAGAGTCTCGTGATCAAATAGCTGACACGTCTATCACATCTACATTATAATATATACAACACTCTTTGAGGCGTACAATTTTGATGAAAGTTTAATACAGCTTGCAAACCAGTTGGTCGTTATATCAAATTGGATATAAGCGTTTGTAAACTGTCTTGATTATAGCAGCGGTGATATATAACTTTAATAAAAAGTTTTTTATACGTTTCTTTTTTAGTCTTCGTTGGGGGAGGTGTTTTTCGGAACGGCAGATGTTATCCATTTGACGAAAAGACTGCAGTATGCCACCCGATATTTTTTAAGACTGATTTTGCTTATTACTTTCCTTGTTACTGACGGGATGGTTCGTGCTGCGTACCTTGCATTTCCGACGCAAACTGAAAAGCTTCATTTCTTGAAGTAGAAGACCGTGCATTCAGCCAACCTACGATCGCTTTCAAACAAATATGGGTGTCAGGGGGCTGTCTAGTTACCTGGAACAAAATCCAGGAAATTTTTCACCTTTCAAACTGCACAATACGCAAGTAATTGTTGATGCGCAAAATTTCCTGCATTATGTTCATACCACTTCTGGAATACATGCTCAGTTTGGAGGCGAATACCTGGCTTTAGAAGTTCATGTAGCCAAGATTATCAATGTATTCAAACAATGTGAAGTGAGACCTATATTTGTCTTCGATGGCTGTCATGACGTAAGTGTAGTATGAGTACTCTTCCTTCACAAGAATGTTTATTATATTGATGACTTATGCAAATTATCTTTTCGTTTATTGTACTGTGAGGTCTGCTTTGTCTTTTCACCTCCTTTAAACCGTTGCTGACTCGCTCATGTACGTTTTGTACGGCGTGAATTCTACAAATGTGTACTCTTAAAAGTTGTACTTCACCGTTTCACTAGGCTAGAATATCGTTTCGGAACATCCCTTGACTCGTAATTTGAACTCATCATTCATCCGTCATTGTTTTTTTATGCGCACTGCCTTTACTAGAGTGAGTTGCGCCATTTTTTAAGTGTGTTACACCCAAAATATACTTCACACCAGTCCACCCGGAATGGCGGCAAAACTCATCTGCTCAGAAAACTAAAGGATTTGTGACCACACAGCGCACCGGCCAACTTAGGTGTGCATACTCAATGAATCGCGTTCATATGAACACAAATTAGCTATACGAGAGCTCTGTGAATGTAGTGTGTGCCGCTCGCCCCACATATACCATCATCATCACTACAGCCTTGAGCCTGACGAAAAGGTACTTTGGCTCAGGCCGCCACACACCTCAACGGCGGCGTAGAATATTCCGGAAAAAAATCACTGAAAGTTCGAAAAAACAAAAGAGGACCAAATGGAAAAACCACAAATGGTGTGAATGTAGGTACCCCATTAACTGCGACACACTGCCATCTCGGACAATGTTTTTAACTAGCGATTTAGGTGGTCACGAGGACCTAGGCAGGCGACATCTACCCACTTTGCTCAACGGAGTAGTCAGGGTGTTCGTATTTCGCGACCATGTTGTTGCTTGACCACCACGCGGTTTTACCCGACTGTTGGTGGTCTCAGTATGCAACACCCAGTATGGTGAACGCTCAGCTGGCATTCGGGGTGCGTGATACAACCACCGCAAATTGTGCAACATGATTAGTTGGCCGGTTAGTCACTCATTCCGAGTGTTCTGGAATACGCGCCAACGAACGGTCGTATTATTCACCCGATCAGTCCAATTGATGTGGACTGATTGGCAGAGACAACGATGATCAAACACAGCAAGTCTGTTGGTATCTTCGTTGCGAACGAGCAAAACGAGACACAAGTATTATATATCCGTTTTTCCAGCAACAACCGAACGTCTCTTCGACACCACAGATTACATTGTTTGGCAAAAGCAACTCGTGCTCATTCATATCTCATCGGCAACGTTGCAGGCTGACCAGATAGTGCTACCCTAGCAAATTCGATTTGTGGAAGAGTGTGGACACTAAAGGCGCCAATGTTCGTCAATCAGTAAACAATGATCACCCGAGAATACAAGGAAGGTAGAAGACTTAGGGGTCAAAATAGAAAGACAAAGTCGTAAGGGATGAACATTATCACTTTCGATCAAAACAGTCAGAAAACGAAAACTGGTAAATGCAAGCATTTCGTACTGACTCATCAGTACCAAATTTACAATAACGTGAAATGGTTTTTTTATATCGAACAGTTAAGGGTGGGTGGGACGGATAGTCGATTGATGGGTTATTAAAGGTCACTAAGTCCAGGGCAGAGTCAAGATCACGAACAATTGTTTCTGAACACACAGCGCCGGCTTCAGTCGATTGATTGCGACAGCCTCAGCACATCGCAAAAATCTTGGATTGGGATGACATAAGATTCTGAATGCACAAGCCGAGTCGATGACATAGCCAGTGGTCAGGATGTGTCTTGCGGCTGCGGACACGGGTTGTTTGCGTGTTTCAACAACATTGCCGTTCTTCGGTAATACTGAGTTCTGTACCCATTTAGGCAAATGTTCCTTCACTCTGGAAACAAAGCACCTCTCGGTTGTGCCTATGTAACTTTCCTCACAGTTACGTGTAAATTGGTAGATACGGTGTGAGGTAGCACCGACAGGCTGATCCCCCTTGGTTGAAGGCACAAGCAACTTCTGGGTTGGAGTTAGTCCACAAAGTTCGGTTGCGTTGAATTCGTCAGTCTTTGTGTTGTTTGATGCATACTGTAATCGTCTTTAAAAGGCAATTCTATGTAAACCTTCTTTCCCACAGTGACCACCTGTTCGGATGGCGCTTCTAGCCTACTATGCCTTTCTATGAACCTTTTTGGGTAACCATTCGATTGTAGTACAGTCGTGATCAACTCTGATTCCTCCACAATACTGTGTTGTGTACAGATTTGTCTTGCGTGTATGATCAGTGTATTCACTAGTGCGCGCTTGTGATGGGCTGGTATGAAACCACTAAAGTTTAGGTATTGATCGGACCACGTGGATTTCCTGTAAACACCTCTTTCGATAGAGCCATTCTCCCGGCGACTTATGAGTATGTATAGAAACGGCAAACAATTGTCAGTCTCAAGTTCACACGTTACCTTCAGATTGAGATGATAGCTATTTGAGCGCTGCACCAGGTTATCTATTGCCTGTTTGGACTGACTGAATACTGTTGTATCATCAAAGTAACGTTTGTAGTATGACAGACTCTGTGTCTGCAACTAACTCTTGTTCAATCCTCAACATGAAAAAGTCAGTTAAGATTGGCCCTAATGGACTTCCCATAACTATTCAACCTATTTGGTAGTAGCACCGATCAAGAAAACGGAAGCTGACGTTTTCGATGCGTAACAATAAGGCATCCTTCAAGATATCGCTGGGGAGAGGCAGAGTAGTGTGGCTCGTTTCAACGAGCTCACAAATATGGTTAATTGTCTCATGTAACGGGACATTCTTGAACAGTGACTGAACATCTATGGAACACATCAACTCATTGGCAAGATTGATGTTACCTAAGTCCCTGATCAATTTGAAAGAATCTTTAGTTGAATATGCTTGAACCTTTTGTTTTAATTACGTTCGGATGGCAACTAACCAGTGTGCCAGTTTGTGGTATGACGAATTTGTCATTGTCAGGATAGGCCTAATATGCATTCCAGACTTGTCTGTTTTATGGATGTCGTAGTGCTTCCGGCAGAACAATAACTTGATGCTTCCCGGTCGTCTGTGTCGCAGAAAGCGTTAGCTTGAGGAACACCACTCCAAGTTTTTGACTGAAATTTCTTACCTGCAAAAGACCAGTATACTGGGTTTTCTTCAAGGACCATACTCGGATTTGATGATTCAACTTTCTGATTCACTTGGGAGCGAGGGACTTGCTTAGCCTGAGGACGCTATGTATAAGACAGTGTCTGATTCTGACTACTGCTGTGCACAGTGGATATATTCCAAGCCGCATCAGGCTTTTGGTATATACCGGATGTTTTTCGACCGTATTGAGTAATACGCCGGCTGCCACGGTCAACCGTTGAGTGATCGAGTGCTCTTTGTTTGAGGTACTGTTTATAGCCCCCCTACTTCCTGTTTCAAAAGACAGCAGTGTCATAACTATAAAAATAGTTCTGCTGCATGTTTATAGGATCATGTCTCACTATCTACACATTCCTGCGCGGTCACTAGTGCGACATACAACCTTGTGAGTGCATCTGCTTTTCTTCTGAGTGCACCCGTCTGACCTGTCTGGCAAAACTGCACCTGGAAAGGCTGAAGTCCTAGTTCGCATAGCTTTCTGGGTCGATACAGTGCACAATCCTGACCACCACGTCAACGTAGCGGAGTAGTTCGGGACGTCTAACTTCTCGTTAATTTTGACCAAAGTTAAGTGGAGTAAGTTGTCTTCTCAGGTACAGCGCAGCTCCGTATCACTTGACAACACTGATTCTGTAGTTGGAGTTCGAGAATTTGGGTTATTTCTAAGTGAACACCACCCACGCTTGATCGCAGCTTTACATTCAGATAAGTTCTTTGGCTAGCTCGCTTCGGTGTTTAGTTTGAAACACTGAATCGAACGCGCGTGAACTTCGAGTCGTGACGTGAAACTGGTTGGAATGACAGTTTTTTTCACGTTGACCGTATGTGTTGAAGCCAGGATGAAATTGTCCATGAGTAGTTTTAATTGAATATGGGCATCTGAAAATACTTACATTATTACGGTGATCAACCCTCGTGACCCCCCTCAACTTGATAGGCCCTATTGGTGAATTGATTGGGAATAACAACGTTACGAGCAAGTTGTAATACTCAACATTCCAACCACTTTGGATGACCTTCCTCAGGAGTGTTGTAGTTATTTGTGGATGCAGCTTATTGACTAAATGACCGCTCTCCGTGCTTTATTTTTAGGTATAACTTAGTCTCATATTCAACACGAACACAGTTGCTTGGTAAAAACAACGCAAACTGAAAGCGCAGATTGGCTTCTAACTCCAACTAACAAGAACCAACAGAGCATACTCTGGATAATCAAGTGCTTAGCTACGAACCGCTTTGTAACATCGTGAAAAACATATCTTCGTAACTAGGTCTGTGGGCGCATGAGGATCTATTTGAATTCCATGTTAATCTGTACTTTGGTAAGGGTTTGAAATATATTTCGAACTGTAGCGTCGTGTTCTCCGGATTAGGTTTACCGTAACCCCAACAATTTTGTGAAGATGTTGGTTGTACGAGGGAAATCAAATATTAACTTGCAAGGATGTCGTTTACTGTCGTTCTGTTTCCGAGAGCCTAGAAACATCAAAGGCCCAATGAGCACAAGCAGAGACCGAAGGTTTAGTCAGTGGCGTGGGTGGCCAATTGGTCTGCTGTTAAAAGTGTTCAACTCTATGCCCTATGTTTCGTTGCAGGTTATGGATAGGCTCACCATTTGCTTCGCAGATTACCTTGCTTATAGCTGGCTTCCTGCTATCAGTTGCTCGGATGAAACGGAAAAGCTGTCGAGAGTTCCCGGTAGCGGCAGCTTGTTCCATCTGGATAACACGTTGTGTCTACCAGGCCTCGCGATTTTCTTGTAGTTGCTTTCGAAGCTCAAGACGAGTAGTCCTCCGGGCAGAGTTGTATTTACCGCTGAACGGAATATTCCGCCGAGCATCGAGAAGTTCCGGTGATGTCGTAGAGACCCAGGGGTTGGCAGTCGGACGAATAGTAGTGCCACAGGAGGCAGTACCGCACTTATGCACTACATATCGTGTGTTTGCCCAATGTGATTCAATGTCGTCTGTTGAGTGAGGACGTAGACCAGAGGCAAGCGCACGCTGATAAGCGTAAAGTGCTTATCTCTACTAGTTTAGATACGTCAGTTCGTCGTTGTCGGCGAAGTGGCCTCTCACCAAAGCACAAAGCGAACCTGGCACATAAGAGTGCATGATCGGAACCCACGCAAGTGCTCCAGGTTGACTCGCAGTCTTCGAAACAGTCACGTCGTCGATCGCGGACGAACATGTGATCAACCGTTGTCCACGAATGACTCGTCTCTATCCCTCCTTCACTCACTCATGTAAACAGCCGATCAGTAATGGCGGTAAAATAGCTGTGCATTATCTGTTTGTATCGGTATGCTGTTTGTTCAGCAGTGACACAACCGCGTGAACGTGTGATTAACATGGTGTAACTGGTGCATTTAGCATATAAGATTGTTAGCTTTCTATGCTGAGAGTATGATGGGTTGGTGAACTTCGAAAGAAGATACTGTTTGCAATCAGCTCATCGCACACAGCTGCAAGAGATTAATCTTATAATTCGTTTATGGATAACTTGGTCGCATTTTCAAAACACATCCATATTTGTTGACGCCATCGATCTTACCGAAAATCAGATGTTACAGGAGAGTGTTGGAATTACAAAAAACAGAGTGTGAGTGTGATGTGTACGAGATTGTTCTGAATAGATTTCTTATTAGGACGTCCATCTAGGCGGCACATTTTGTAAATGAAGCTTCTGAAAGCATTTTCGTATGATACGTGTGTATATTTTTTCTGACTGTTCGTTCCAACTTTCGGCCATCTTCCTCATTGATTTTGACTGTTTTACGAGCACTGTGATTCGTTAGCAGCCGTTAATCTGTGTGATGGCCATTTATCTGAATCCATAGCAAATATAAACTTAGGGTGATACCGACTGCTATTTTCAATATCTAAAATTTCATTTGGTTTCTGTAATCGCGGAATACTCATCTGATAATCGAAAAAGTCGTTTAGTGAAAATATGGATTGTCCGGTTCACTCGTGCGTGCTTTTGATCGTGCACTGGCGTTTATAAGCTGTAACTGCAGTCTTTAACGCCGCGAGGTTTCCATATAAACGTTATGTGCACTTCTCTTCGATCGGTGTTTTTTGGTGTAGTTCCTTGCTTGTTACTTCTCTCTAATTAGGCCGCTCTTTCCCATTGATGCACCTTTTATCCTCTCTTGTCTGTGATCCATCGGCTGTGGGCTTTGACCATACTCCACTTTATGTCGGACTACTTACTTCATTGACCTGTCCACTCGTCACACTCGCCCATTCTTTCAGGAGCTTGTTCCGGTTGTCCAAGGGTATTATCTGTTTGACATTACCCCCATAGGTCATGAAGATGTTGATGGACTTGAAGTTTTGTTTTCCTGTTCTCAGTGATGGTGACCCATCCATTCCATTTTAGTGGGGATCCGAAATAACTTAACTAGAGAAGTATTACTAGTGATTAAAACAGCCGAATAGGTAAGTGGACAGTGTCAGTGTACTATCAAATAATGTGGTCTGCTGACCGTCACAGCCACTGTGTTAGCAGAGCGGAGTTTATGAAGTAACCAGCAACCACGGAGATGATGAGATGAGTAATGTGTCGGTGGAGGCAAGGTTAGCTTCGTCACGAGGCACAAGAATAAGAATGCATGTTACATCTCTATTAATCGGCGCAGTTTGTTAAATCCAAAAAAGGCAGGCAATGACTAGAATGAGTTATACTTTCAAAGAACGCACGGCATGTACGTTACCAATTACGATACTTAGGTACGAATCATAAAAATCACGTAGTCATCTGACATAATACAAAGTAAGAGATGTGTACAAGGGACCGTATTTTGGACCTGTCAGCACTCGGGCCTGAATTTTTTGGTCGACCATAATCTCCCACTTTTACTTTGTCTCCGATGCTGAGCAGACGCAGTTTTTATGTGTTGTTTCGCGACTTGTCCTTGTTTCATCCTTCTATCTCTGTCTTACGTTCGCATGCGCGGTATTTCAGATGTTTCTCTCCAAGTAATACTTGCTTATTCCGTTCTCCAGATACGCAAACATCCAGTGCAATGCTAGGTTTCTTACTGTACTTAAGGGCTTGCTGCACGCCTCGTCGTGTGTGCACTTTGTTCACTTCAGTCAGTCAACTCTATCGTTCCTAGTGGCCGAGCGGATAAGAATCGTTACTCGTAACGCGAAGGGTTGCTGGTTCGATCTCCCACTTAGTTTATCTCCACTTGAAGAGTCCAAACAAGGACGAGACCGGATAGATGTGAACAGTGGTGGTGTTGTTCGTAGCTCGGGTTGATGGTTTTGGTATTGGCATGTTCGCCGAACTTGGCATTTAGGTTGCAAACGTTTCATCACCAAGCGAGGTGACATCATCAGTGCGTAATCGTTTTATGTACCTGCTTCCTGAGTAGCTTGTGAGATTTGTGTCCAGCAGCTGTTAGGATCTCCAGAGTGAGTACCACTAAGGCAGCTTTCTAAACTGGTTTGGTACTTATGCTTTACCGATGGTAAAGCCAATTTCTTAACAGCCAATCGTTGCTGTTGGTTGTGTCGTTGTCTAACAGCAGTAAGAACAAAACGACATACCAACACATGATCTGAGTCCAAGTACGTGCTTCAATAAGAACTACAGTTTTGGATGGAACCACGCCACCTGTAACTAACGGCTGTGTGGTCTATCTGAGACCAGGCCTGATTCGGAGCAGGCGGGCGCCAAGTATAACAATGACGTGAACGATGCCTAAAACTGGTGCTGGCTAAAAATACCTTATACTCAGCGCACGGCTTCAACAATCACCTGCCATTATCTGATCGATGTGACGCTATCCTATACCTGCAACCTTGATGACATTCGGCTTCACCAAGGCGGCCGACCTGAGCATTCATATCTCCCGCCAGAGCCACGTATCGACCGAAGGTGAGAGGCCAGATCCGAGTAAAATGCGTCTTTGACGCCGACATCATTACAGTCAGTAGGAGCGTAAGCAGACAATAAATAAATCTCTGAAAGTGTTGCGTCTAGCGTTGGCTTTAACGGAACCTTCCAAGCGGACAGCACAAAGTCTACTGTTAACAGGAATCTAATCTATCAGTACGGCTGCGGCCGTCGTGCTAAAGGCTATACCTACTCCAGCCTGACCTGTAACAGCGGCTGTAGAGTCACCCGAAGTGTATAACCAGTATCGGGTAGACAATGCGAGTGCTGTTAGTTCCACACGCTGATTACTGTCCTGGATTCTAGTTTTCGAGATACGGCAGACATCGACATGCAATGAATCTAACGTTCGTGCGAGAGCGGACTGTCGACCTATCTATTTTAGAGTACGAACGTTGAAGGCATTTATATTAATTCGCATTACGGGTCTAAGCAAGGGACGAGGGAGGCCTGAAGCTAAATGGCAAGAGACGGAACTTACCGGCTCAATGTTATTACGGTTAGCTACATCTGTCGTGGGACCTGTGGAGTAACTCAGAAATGGAGGTTGGGAAGGGTCTGAGAACTAAATTTCATAGAACAGTGTGGGAGAGGTCAGCAGTAGTGTGTTTTCGCCTATTCACCCTGTTGTATGCAGGAGATAGGGCGACCTGGTTCATACTGCGAGACGGCCGATACAGTGTGGAATTACTTGTGTTGTGACTATTCATGGTTGTGTGTGGGCTGAGATACTGCCCGGGCGC
>LUCH01002380.1:20514-59052 GCA_013368495.1 Paragonimus heterotremus
GTAGAGGCATGGTGTTTCTGTCGCTGGTTCGAATGCAGCCGAAGCCCTGACTTTTCACAGTTGGGTCTCATCCTCGTGGATTGTTGTGACATAAATCTTCTTAGCCCCCTTCCAGTTCAGTGCGGCAGTTGGCCTGCCATGTGTGGTTCTTCGTTCGACCCACGAGCTTATCTCATCCTCATCCTGTCTTTCTTTATCATATCTATCCATGCTGCTTGTTGGGCGTTTCGGTCAATGTTTATAGTTCTACCTGCGTAGTTCCTTTTGACCCTGATCTTGGGCCGAGCTGTTAAGCAGTTCCGTTTGACTGATGGCAACATTTGTACATTTACTTAATCCACGGTCCCTCTTGAGCTGGACACTAGTTATTTGCACATTTTCTTCCTGACTTTCTACGAACTCGTTACAAGTAACTAACTTTGGAGCGAATATGTTTGAAGTTTGTAAATCTTATCCAGCTCTGATCAGTTATTACGTTGTCTTTGTCTCGATTGTCATCTCAGGGACTAATTTTTCCACGTGTTACAGAGCTGTGATACTAATGTGGACCTTGTTCTCATTTGCCTTTCGGCTGTTTTGTCTTTGAATATTTGAACGTAGAATTTTAAGAGATAAGTTCTTTCTTCTCCATCTCTTTTAGACTGAGTTTTGTTCTTATCACGGTTGTACGACAGTCACTTAGTGTCAGACACTGTCTTGTCAAAGACGACGAATTAGGAATAAATCTTCAACCTTGAAATTAATCCTGTATTCACTTACTAACCGCCTCTCCCATATATCCACGTCATTGACCACTCTCCCTATCTTTCTGCCTTTGCATTTCCGTTCAGAAATCGAAATTAATCACCCAGATCAATCGATGTCGTAACCGTTTGCAGACTTGTCGCAACCTGCTTAAATTGGCTCAGATACATACAGATGCTACTCATGACTCCTTAAATGTTCCGCTGTTGCCTCCTTTGGCAACCGTCGCTCTGGCACAAATTCTACGGCGTCTGAACGTGCCTTTAGTTGTCTCGGAACGCGAGTCCGATGCAGATGCTGCAAGTTTGGCCGTTTACCTCAACTGCCCTGTAATTAGCAATGATTCGGATTTTTATATCACGGTTCCGGCAGGAGGCATATCCACCCATATGCTGCTCCTGTCCCGAATTTCATTCGAAGCTCTTGTGAACAAGGATATGTGTGCAAGCTGTTTGGAACGCCGCAACCGTGCCGTTTGTGCGTATATCTCATGTGTAAAGTTCCTTCCAGATGGCCCAGGTTTTGGTAGACTGCCTCATGCGCAAAAGCCACTGTTTGCAACTCTCATCGGGAACGATTATATTCCATCAAACTTATTTTCCTCTGTGCTCCCGCTCTCACAAGGTTTACGGGTCCCGTTGACCAGGAAAGCCACCAGGCAAATGCGAGCCAGTCGTCGTCGATCGATCTACCGACATTTGATAGACTGGCTTTCTGGGTTTGGACAAAAAGTGTTGGATCCTGTGAACAGGCTAGTAGATCGCCTACCGTCAGCTGATCGCGCACGATATGAAGCATTGTTGCTAGCTAGTTTGAAAAGCTATGAAGTTTGTCCGACATCCACAGCTGCTGCTTTGCTGCCGTTTATGGCTGTATCTGACGATATACCCTCTGCATGTATTCTTGCTTCAAAGTCAGATCTCGGTGATCTCTATTTAAACGGGGATTCAAGTCGACCAAAGCAGTTTCCTACTGGCAAAAATAGTTTTGAAGGTGATACACCCACCGACACACTGTTGACAAAACAACATTGTATAGATGGCTCTTTTCTTGTTGCCCCTGGGAGTTCGCGCTCCTCTATCATGCATCATTGGCCACTTCCCCTGGTGCTATCTTTTCGGAGGTTTGACTTGTTACCCACTCTGTTTGATGCTGTCTATTCCGAAGGTGCTGTGCTAAATTGTGCTGTAGAAGATTTGGCTCAGGGTACGTCTATCTACTCTTGTGCAACTCCTGTCCGTCAGCTGGTCTATGGCTTATTGTTGGGATTGGAGTGCATTGATGCTAGTGGGGACAGCGTTTTGAATTCTGACGAGAGTATCTCATCTTTGTCAGCCGCTAAACCAACTTCCGTTATCGAATATTCGCGCAAAGGCAGTTGGCAAATTAAACCAGCTCGTATTCCAGTGCAGCCCCTGTCGTTGTTTGCTTTTAACTCAGCAACTGATGATAGGCGTTTTGCATTCATTCATCACTACCTCACAACTGGCTACCATCCTTCCTCGAAAGTGCAAGCCATGCTCCAGGGTTTGGCGCTCATAATGGCTGTATGGCACGCTCATGGATCAGACTCGAGCACGGATTGGTCCTCGTGTGCGCTGGTCTTGACGTTCGGGGCCATAGCAATTGCTTCTTGGATTAGGGCAGATCATAAGCGTGTGCAATCAATGCGAAGACAGAAACGGCAATTGAACGCTTGTTCGGATTATTTCGAATCACAGAACGGCAAAACCGATAGCCGTCTGCGTCCGCATATCGTTCACGCATTTGGACAGCTACAGTCGACGTACGCTTCCGTCCTCACTCTAGGTTCCTTATTAGATGCATTGGCGTCGGACGAAGAAAAAAAACACACAGACAAATGCATCGATTTGCTCCCAGTTTCACTTCTTTTTCCCAGCGGACGATTGTTTCATTCGCTCTGTTCTCTGCTCGTCTCGCAAGTCCCATCAGGTCGTATGGACTACTTAGAGAACATTGCATTTCCTCGTCTACTATCCAGTGATAACAGCGAGAAAGTTGCGGAAGCCGTAGCCCTTCTGATAAGGCTTCTAGCATTGCTTGATAATCTGCATAAAGGATGCCAATCGGCCGATGTTGGACGTGTTACCATCGAGTCGACACTTCTTCCAGATCATCCCAAGCTCCCGTCTCATTTGCCTAAGGCGAAAACAGTGAACAAACCTCATAAAAACAGAACTCGCAAGAAAACTGTTATACGTTCCATGGCACAGATTGAAGCTGAAGTTGAACGCATCATGATGGAAAATGGATTAAGCGAATGATTGATTTGAACGCTTTAACCATCTTTTTTGTACTTGTGTATATTGTGATCTTATTTTTGCTAGAGGAACTACCTATAACTGTTTCATCTCCTTGTTTATGACTTTTTGGTCGTTTGTACATTTTCCTAAAGTTGACCGATTTTTTAACCAACTCTAGTCATCGGGTCCAAATCAGATGAACTGAACCAAGGCAACTCTTAGTTGTTGCTCATATACTAATAATCCGGGAATTGGCGGAGTCCGCCGGCAAAATTTTAGGTAGTTTGTACGAGTTGGCTTTAACCCGAAAAGAGTGTTCATCATGTTGGTCGTGGACACTGTTTCCGCACAGTGAAGGAATATTTTATCTTACCCAGCCATCGCCGTGTTGCTGCAGCCTGAGGTGATACGTGATTGCATCCGTGAGTAACACGATGTTGCAAACAAACTTGTTTGCAGTGATTCATCACCGGGTTTTTTATTGGATTTTCAAAGGACTATGGGGAAAGGTTGGGTTATGAGGTCGAATAATGCTCGTTTAGGGGATTAATGATTGGATTAATAGGATGTGGTTGGCTTGACAGTGATGTGACTGTGTTTCGTCATTGTTTTACCTGCTTCACGACTGATCTGTTTACGATTGTATGCCGGGACTAGCAGTATATTGCTCATTGCCCAGTTCGAAGCTACCATTTTTTGTAACAAATCTTGCAAACCCCGTCAAAAATTGATAGACTGAATGTCTGAATAGCCTTTGTAGAGAATAATGTTACGAAGCTGGTTCACCACTTCTCTGATGATTACTTCGAGCATGAAAGACAAATTACCTGTCCTCGTCTAATCCGTGCTTGTGTATTCTTTCTGGTGTTATTGTACAGGAGAATATGTAAGTTGGATGACTAGGCGTTTTCTCAAACGAATCAAACCACACCATCCTGCATGACTCGGGATGGGCTTGGCCAGAACTATTAATTGTGCAATAGCCACACTTCTTACCGATGCAGATCATCGCGTTCAGTCGTAACAGGCCTTCCATATGGTTACAAAATTCCGGTTAACCACCGAAACTGGACAAGCGACAAATGTTAGGCACTGAGGAATCGGATGCTACTCAATGATGCAATCCGGTTCTTTGTTCCTTAAAGAAGTTCACACAAACCATGCAGTCGCCGACTGAACCCCACATACTTTCTACAATGTGGGGATCAGGAATCTAGGTTGTCCAATCCAAAAGTCTAATTCCCTGTAGAAATAACCACATATATGATACATGAAATACGAGTTAGGACGTTTTCTACGTGAAAAATCAACTTGCATGACTGAAGTGCATGAATACTGGAATCGGCTTTTTTTAGCTGTTGTCTCTTATCTTCAGTTCACGTACTCCATATATCGGCAATTTTGTTATGTCGAATCATCTGGAAAGTTCCAGCACTTCTGAACCGAAGTTAACATTTTTTATCCAGTAGTGGCGATATTATGCTCAACGCACTTTTCCCAGCGTGATATAAACGTACTCCTACCGACTCTACAATGTTGCATTTTGGAAGGCCCAAAATGTTTCATGATCATCCTATTCTCTCAGGCGTTTCTCCCTATGAAACTGACCGAAACAGCCTTGACAGTGATAATTTGTTAGCGAAAGATCTGCCAAACATAGTGAGCACGATAAGGTCGCAATTTCTGTAAGTACTTTTGCTACGTGCGATCCGTCATTGTCATGCATAAACCAACAATGGCTGATGCGTTAGCAGTTTCTGACGAGCCGCTTTCATTTCATCGCCGTACGACTGCTGTAATTGTTACACCTGGTTTAGAAAGCTGTATTGGATTTATCTGCAAGCAGTAATCATGCTGTTCAAGTAAAGGTCGCGTTTGCGTATCGTTGGAGGTGAGTCGTTTATGTCAAGCAGCTGTGCAGGTTTGTTGTGCGAAGTCCATTTCCCATCACTTTATGACCTACGACAGAAGCGGTTCGTGTTTACTTTTCTCAACTGTTGCGCTTCCCTTTTCCTGTAGACCGAAGTCGAACGGGCATTTGCCGGGTACCCTGCAAGCTTGTATGCAAAACAGTTGGTCTTAGAGTCCAATAACGAAGTAGCGGACGGCTGTTTTAACCACGGCTTACGGTTTCGATATCTATTCGCGGGCCTTTAGTTCACTTCGATTTCCCTGTGTGTCGCTGATTAAGCTCACTAAGGATGAAACTGCTATCTACCACTGCCCTAACAGTCACTAGGATCAGCTGCTTGCGAAGTTTCCTGTCTATTTTGCGGTGACGACGGGGTGAGCGCCTCTAAACGTTGTTTTCGTCTGACTCTGCCGGCTGATGGGAAGCCTACTAGTCAAACTTCTTTCCAATTGTATTCAACTGATTTACATGGTGTAAGGTGCTCTTATGGTAAACCTACACAGATTCTTTCAAAACTAGCCTCCACCAATTTTTTCAGACGATCGTCTACACGAATTAAAGATTGCCCACTACGATGGGTATCTTCGAGCTTCGTATCTTGGTACTTGATTCTTGCAAACCATTATTGAATTGTCCTTCTCAGTGTACCCCCACAAGAACTGGTTGTATGTTTCCAAGTGCCTGTCGAATTCAAATTCATAAGATGTAAACGGTTGAAAGTCGTCTTTCCACGTCATATTTTAGAGCTATTATGTGAGGAAAATATCAGAAAATTAGCTGCTTTTCACATGAATGAAACAGCAACATGCATATCGATTCATGAAAAACTATAAGATACGGGCTTCAAAGTTAACCACCATGAAAAACGCAGAGACTTTCAGGATAACTAGCTGCTTCACTAACTGGGATTTGTTTGGTGTTCCTTACACAGTTTTCGTGCAAACACTGGGTTTAAGAGCTTAATGAATTTGGAAGCCTTTCTTATTTACTGGTGAGTAGTCGAGCATTTGGTTGATACGGGTTAATCTTCACTCACAAATGATCGTGACTGTCGCATCCCCGTAGAATTTCTAGTCAGCCGCTTTCTAGGAAAATCGCTAGACTAGAGTGCTCTTGTTAGGTCCCGTCTGTAACGCATACTCATGTCACTTCCAGGATTTGAACCCCGACAATGCTTTAACAAAGCAACTGTATTAACCACTGCGTCATTGACCTCACATTTCACATGGCTCAATCATCATATGTAGACGCTCTACCACATTCCCTTGTAAGTTATGCACTAACAGCGAAACTCGGTTATAGTGCTTCTTTTCGAAAGTGACTGACTGGGAAGTCTATGGGAATGCAGCAGTCACGAATAATTGTGTGATGTTCAACATATATCAACCAACCCCTCTACTGTTGATCAGTAATCGCTCAAAAAGTCTGATTCCCATTTGGAGAGAAACCCTAATCGAGAGGTCATGGACTGGAGTTGACAGGACGGTTACTATCTCCTCTCGTGGCGATCAGACAATCAAACCATTACTCACACGGGAATGTCGCTGTGTGTTCACATACGATGATTCAGTCGTGCCAAGATGATGTCAGCGGCGCAATGACAAATATGATTGCATCATGGAAGCGTGGCCGGAGTTCTAGTCCCGGCCATGGTAAGGATACAGGCACTAGTGATCAACTCTAGTGGGAGCGAAACTCGAGTCTAGTGCTTCTTACTTCATTAAAAGCTATTGGAAATATTAATCGTTTCTCTCGCTTTGTCACTCTTAATTCGTGCGCGCATTGGCCTTTGCCTTTCAGAAACATCACGCGAGATCTTCCGTAGACCTTTGGAGTATTTTAACAATCCTCTTGTGCTCGACTGTACTCGTTGCAACGCTGTCTTCTAAATCTGTCGGTCCACATCTCCGTAACATCACATGAACAGAACAGGTGCAAGGTAAAATGTTGTTCACATGAAAAGGAACTCAGTCCAAGACCACCGGCAGCTGCAACGTTGTATGATGACGTATGTCCAATTTTCAAAGCACTAAACATCTGCGTAAGCGGCTGATATTCGGTCAGCGTTTCAACCTAACGATACTGCATCAATCTGGGTTGTACATTTTTTGAGCGACGATTTGTTTCCAGGACGCCCAATTCTCATGCGAAGGGGCTGGTAGCTGTCAGCAGTTGGAACCGATTCTTGACTGTCGTACTATCTTAAAAAGAAGTAAACCATAACTGAAAGCCAAAAGATGGGAAAGTGTTGGAACTCGATTCATAAGCACAATCTGGTCAGTTTTCTTATGTGCGAAACTAAATGAATTTCTGAATCGATCCCAAGCGATTAATCACACGACATTTAACAGTGGTAATGCGGGTTCACAGAGTTTGAATTATAGATTGAACATCAGTCACAATTGATCGCGGCCGTTGCATTCCGGTAGACTTTCTAGTCGGCCCGTTTCGAAAAGAAGCACTAGACTCGAGTTTCGCTGTCGTTAAGCTCGTCAGTAGTGCATATCCTCTCCACTGCCACCACAGCCACACTGTTCATGAGGCAATCGTGTTTACCATTACGCCGTTGACCTCACATCAGGCACGATCGAATTATCATATGTGAACAACTCAGCGTGGTCAAACTGCTCAATATGTATGATTGAGCAGCTAAAACAAATAAGGATTAGAACAATTTTGTCAGTTCAGAAGAAGACCTAACGTGATATCACCAGTGTGAAAGTTGCAAACAGACAACACGGATATTGGGATAACAGTCAGTGATTAAACTTGTTGGATCGTTAAAGTCATGTATTGAACCAAGTTATAGCCTCCACATCAGATGGGTGAACGACCCTCCAAGATAAAACAATTTTGAGACTTAAAACTCATAAGTAACAGAAGGGAAGTGTACACTCTAATGGGTCTAAAACGAAAGCAAGTTTTCAGAGAACGCTAGTAAGAAGTTTCGTATCAACATTTCGAGACTGCTTATTGGAAGAGGCTAAAACCAGGTGGATGTGCCTGGGATACTGAACAGTGTTGGTTTCACAGCTGGGTACAGAACAAAGTGGTAGACTTCGACCGGAGCGGAAGACGGACCTGGACTGCTTAAAGCTTATGATACCCGATGATCTAGTTTCTAGAGTCTGCCTCTTGTTCCTGCCGTCCTGGGTGTTGATGAAAGCTTTTGATTTTGAGCAAATCATTTTGGATGACTGGCAAAACAATGGAGGAGTGCGTTTTAGACGATGACGTATTTGAGGAACAGGAAGGTGTGGAGAGTTGTCTTTGATAGACGACGGACACAAATTTATGAACTGTAGTTAGTCGATTTATGCTGGGAAATGGCTTCGGATGTGCTAACCGAGATTGGATTCTGTTGGAGTCCCCGCACACACTACCTAATTAGTAAGGCTTCATGTCAGATTCGATCGAAGGCCTTGACTGTGTCAGGCAATACAAATTAATTTCATCCAAACACATTCCTGGCGAGTGATGGGGTCGCCCGTTAATGTATGTCTCCTAGTACATCGTTAGTTGCTAAGTAGTCAGTTGTCTTGCAAGTGGTATTTTGCGATCGAGGTGTACGTTACTTTCTATAACGAAACGGACAAGCTAGTTGTTTGAATCGGAAAAGTCGTTGCCCGCATGTGAACGTTCAACCACTTTCGCTTGTGGATTATGATCAGGTTGCCCGATCGTCTCGATAGAGGACACAATTACTGTCTGTTAACTCCAATCAATAATCCCGCAAATAGAACTTCCTAGATAAGTCAAAATCTCCGATCTCCTTAAACCTGCTGATAATTCGGTCGTGCCTAATGTGAGGTGAATGGCGCAGTGGTCAACACAGTTGTTTCAGTAAGGCGTGACCGAAGTTCTAGTCCCGGCCGTGGCAAGGATATGCACAACTGACGAGCTCTAATGAGAACGAAACTCAAGTCTAGTGCTTCTGCTGTTCGTATAAGGCCGACTGGGAAGTCTATGGGAATGCGACAGCTCCAATTAATTGTGGGTGATGTCCAACTTAAAATCAGCCAAATCCCCGACTACTCGTCAGTAATAGTAGTACCACCTGTTTGGGTTAAACAGTCCTGGCTACAGTGGTCCAGAAAAATTACAAACTTGCCCACCAGTTTTTCCAGTGTGGATGGCAAATCACGAATTTTGCAGTGAGTGTGCGATGAATAGAACTTCGCATGTCAGGTTCTTCATTTGTGGCGAACAAGGATGATGTGTGATACTTGTCCACTAAATGCATTGGCGCCCTTCTTGTGAAACAACTGATCATGACCCTAACATGTACCGAACCATCAGAACACGATAGGGTTTGGAGGCGAACGATGTACTTCTAGTAGTCTGTGAGAACGTACTGGTCAATTAGTACTAACTGTTTTTATAACAAACGCAGAAGAAATCGCGAGAAATGAATAAACACTTGCTGGCCAACATTCGAGAATGTGCCAATCGCGGAAGTGTCTGGATTTTGCGAATGCATGAAGAACTATAAAAAACACGCTGATCGAACGATCCTAATCACTGGAATGGTGACTTACGCAAATGACGGCGCCTGCTGCGTACAACGAATTGCACAATTGAGGGAAATTAATGAGCTAATATACTGCCTTCTGTGGCCGGTGTACGTGGGAGGTTGTGCACAGAACAAGTGAATCGGGAATGGCGATTAGAGCCGGGATTCTTAAAGGTCTCACTACATTACAGATCGACAACGTCATTAACTGTTCGAAGATTATAGTAAAATATTGTTCAAAAACACGGGGTGTGCAATGCAGTTCACATATGAGTGGACTGGCGCGGATTTCTTGTGGCACTTTCTTATGGAAGTAGACAAGTAAGTATTCGTGCAGTGAAAGTACCGATATTCCTCGATAACATTGCATTCTCTGAACTTACGATGATAAAAAATTCACATTGTTTAATGCATTTCGTTTCGAAAATGCAATTAATGTAGATGCATACCAAAGGTATGTCAACATTTGTGAAACCTGGATTTTATCAAAAAATGTCGGCGATTTTTCACTTTTGGTTCCTTATTATACTACTTATAAGGTTTGAAGAAATGAGAGCTCATAGCACATCTCATTTATTAAGCCATATGGCTGATTATACGCTGGACCCATATTAGTAGAAAACAGCTGACTTGGTTCAAAAAACTGGTATCTCTGTCGGTGCAGATAGGAACTGCGTTAAGTTGGGTATGTGAAAACGTGCTTTCGCGACAATGTTGATGATGACCATCATAAAGTTCGTGGCTGTGTGTTGTCACTGTAAAATCAAATTTTGACGTGAATACCTCTGAATGCTGAAACTGTACACAATCGTACAGAATGGAAGAATATGGGGCCTAGGAATGGCTGTTCAGAATGATAGTAGCCTACCCCATTTGTGCATCCGTAACGAATTTGGCAATGGGGTTACTCATTAGACCGTTGGGGATGTTTCATTCGAAATACTTTTCGCTTATGTTCAGTTTGATAGTACGCCCTCATTTTGAAATAAATATCAAGTTCTTTCGTCCTCCCCTGGTGAAGGACATTGTTCTTTTTGATGAATATACAACAAAAGACTACAAAGCAGGTTGCGATATTTCGTTTGCCAGCTTACCCGGATAGACTGCGTAATCTGGATTAGTGTTCGCTATATTGTTTTCATGCCAGTGGAGGCTGAATATTGGTATCCAAAACCCTTCAGCTATCTCGCCACCACTTAATAAATATATTCTTACTCGGCCGATACAGCCATCTCAAGGAAAAATCGTTAGAGCTACAGAGTTGACTGAGCCACCTGGCTTGCTCTGTGGACTTTAAGCGCTCGTCTAATTTGGAATGAGCTATCAGAGTCTGTCGTACCAAATTCGTCTGTGGGCGAATTCATGTGCAAAGCCGTAACTCGAATCTTCAGCCAGCCTAACAAATAGAATTATTCTGATGGAACGAATAAGCGATCAATCTCTTCATTGTTAGCCCGTATTTCTCGTGTTTCACATTGAAGTTTGTTGACCTTGGTTAACTTTCTATCCGCTCCCTTTCACATTCAATCCCTAACATCCTGACTGTTAGACGTCTGAAGCTGTATATCGAGCTGTGTTTTCTTTCTAAACCGTCGACCGGAGAGTGGACTGTGCACAGGCCCTCTAAACTTTGTAGAGTCTACTTAAGTTTGTAAATTTCTCATAAATCCTACAAATTTTAACTTCAAAACGACGTCACTACAAAATAAGTCTTTTCCGTTTGTACAATTCGATGTGAATTTGTCGACTCTTTATCATTTTATTGTACGGCCTGCTATCATCAACATGAAAAATAATAGTCCGACTGTTGAGCGCCAACAACGCGAATGGTGCGAGGGCCGTTTATTCAAAAAACCACTATATGTGTTTTGCGCTTCAACAGGACTACAGACAAAAATACTCACCTGCGTACCACACTAGCTTCAGAACGTCACGGACGCCAAATATCAGTTCCTTCATGTACCAAGACCCATTTCATGTCAAGCTGCGCTCCAGTGTTTGTATTTTTGTTGCGGCATCTTCTATGTCAAAATCCCTGCTCATGCCCCACCGCTGAAAAGTAGCGGTCTGAGTGGTATAGTGCAATCGCTCGTCTTCTCTACACAACTAATGTAGCATGCCACGGATTGTAAACACTAAAGGGAGAAGTTCAACAGTTAATCTGAAACAAGAGACCATACAAACAGCCACGAGCCAGAGGCCTAGTAAAAGTCATTAACACAATTTGCGTAGTCGTAAACAAAGATGGTGTAGAAACGCTGCGTCACACTGTTGTTATAACCTGGAGCTAGAAACAGTTACCGTATATACAGAACTCAACGATAGTACGTATAGGAAGCGCAGTGTATCAAGCAAGTTAGTTGGACAAGAGAGGGTTGCGGGCGTGAATGTTCCATCATAACCTCACTTCATGCTTATGGATATAACAGAGCCTAGACTTCTACAAGTGTTATCTTTGACTTAATGAATGACCAACCAAGTCTTAGGGGTTCGGCCTACCATTTGTCACCGATTCCTGGATGGTCTCGGGTTCCACAGGTCGATTTCAGAAGACTAGATCAGATCTTCTTGAGTTTTATGGCACTCCAGAATTATCATCCACCCCAAACTGTCTTGAATTTTCTAGGGATACTTCAGCAGTCGCCTCAGTTCGTTAAACAGAAAACGAATTGCAACCGCCCTCTTAACTAAACGCGGTAGCTCGAGCTCTAAAATAGCAGAACTCGCCCAGCTTCCCATAATAGAAGGCATACAGAAATCCAATCGACTGTAGATAGACTGTTGTGATCTTCGTCAAGTGCTTTCATTGCAATGCTGCATCCTTTTTCGGCAAAATGTAGTGTTGAGTTATATGCACTCGGTAAGACCGGATGGACTGGATGTAACGAGAGCCTGGTGAATAGTAGACGTTAACGACGAGGAAATTAATACACCAGATGAGCCTGTGCTTCCACAATTGACAATTTGCAGAGGACGACAATGTAGCTGGCTCAAAACATGGGCTACATATGAACCTGTTCTTCTGAGGTCGCTTGAAACAGAATGGTGAATTTCAATAAAATCCCCTGTTGTTTGATCGGCGTGACCTACGGACCCATTTCTGTCTGGCTGGTTAACGATTGCTTATTTACTGACGCCATACACAGGCTGATCTCCACAGGCTTCCCACAGATCGTACTTCGGGTAATTTTAATCTGCTTGAGATTGATTCCGACGCCAATGTGGTTCATGTCAAACTCGCGTGACCTACCTTGAACTCTATGATAAAATTGTGAATTCTCATTTAACCGAAATTACTAGCAGGGTCGCAATGATCACCCAAAAAACTTCCGAAGGTGGATTATACTTTAATCAGTAAAAAACGCAGTTGATGACCTGTTTATCAATGCCCCCTCTTGGTCGTAATGGCCATAGAGTCAGCCTATTTAAAATACTAAGTGAGTTGGAGGTATTTTGTTTACCTAAAATTTCATAAAATTCTTTATCCATTTGTCGGCAAAATATCAACTCTAAAGATACGGCCATAGGTCTGGTTTCACCGAGACAGGAAGATTTATTCACTTTCGGAAAAAGCGTGATGCGGGAGCGACATATGTGAACTGGACAATCTGCAGTTAACAGGAAATGATTGAAATATTTGGCCTAGTCACTAACTTCATACGCTTCCAATGTTTGAGCAACAGTTTGTCCAAATTCGGAGCTGCGTTTTACATGCCCTTCAGATTGCCGGAAATTTCTCCAGATATCGGGTTGATCATGAATCTCTCCGGAGGCAGAATCGTATGTGATGTTCCTTCATAAATGTGCCGATGAGCCGATAATACCTGGCATTCGAACTGTGAGAGCACTTGAGAAACACGCCTCGAAGCATCTTCCAGAACGATCACACAACAACAAAACCTGTGCTGCCTAATCGTCTACCCGGCAACACCCAACTAACGGACATATTCTCCAAGTTGATGTGTGTTGTCCAAGCAACACCGACTGCTATTAAAGTCGTCGTCAGAAACTCGCCATAAATCTGTTCTTTGTTTGCAAAAGCCCACGATAATTAACCTAGCAATATCATTGTGTTAGGATTCGATAGCTGTGAATTTGTTTTACCCCTTCAGGTTACTTTCTAATCCTACTTACTGTTTAGAAGGGGTTGCCTCGTTCATTTGCCTTCCTGACAATTTTTTTTCAAACTTCCGTTAGTTTCTATGCGCTGCAGCTGGTTTCGTTTTTAATTCATATTACATACATTGTTAGCTTCTACCGCAACCCACATACAATTTAAATTTTGGACGTCATGACAAACGGGGGGATGGTAATTGCTACCGTTGTGATGAGTAATGAATCGTCTCTATGCCATTCGAATCCATACAGGTCCATCCGTCCTGATTTGTGAAACATAACTGACAGGAACAGTAGAAATCTTCGGAACCGGGAAAGTTAACACACATCTTCTTACTTGTTCAAAACCACTTAAAAATTTGTGTCCCAAATAAAATACTACCTGATATACACAAAAAACCGTGCAATTATTCGTAGACGTGGTAATCTTATCTTCAACCCCATCTCCGGTTCAAATTAAACTAGAATACCCCATTCCAATACTCAGAACCAGATCTAGGCCGAGTTAAATTATTTATCAAAATCAACAACAACTAAATCGCGAAGAAACTTCTTTTCGATAGTTAAGTTCAGGCGTTTACATATATGAGAAGACGAACTTAATTTCCATTGGTCGATTGAGGCTCAGTTTCGATTATTGCAACAAGAATGCAGATCAATAGACTAGTAAACAACAGTAACTTAATACACAGGTCAAACGGCCAAGCAGGCAGGGAAACGAGCAACCAGTTGCATAATAAGATAGAATGATCATAGCATAAACCAGCTGACAAGTTGTCGTAGATTTCGTAAACAGACTAATAGGGTTAAAAAAGTTTAAAGGTTGAGGATTGTAAAGAGAACAGGTCGATTGCTGCAGTTATAGATAAGGCAACCGTAAGGGATTGATCCAGGTTTAGAGAACGGATGTTGACTGCTTATGCCATAGATAAGAGAAGCTTTTTAAAGTTGTTGTTTGGTGGCGGTGATATTTTAAAGATGGTTGAAAAAGTTGGTTCGACGTCGGCTATGTTCACTCTTTATTAGGTGGTCGAATATCGCACCACCGACAGATGTGACAATATCATTACTGAGGAAATTTTGGCAGTGCTCAGCAATGCGCTTGGATAAACTTTTGGTTGTGTGTCCAGTGTACCTGACACTATAAGTGCAGGTGAGATGACAGAAAATTAATGACTGAGATAGAGGAAGTCACTCATCCTTGATCTGCTGAATTAAGGTGGGCTGGACTTTTGCAGTCAGACACAAAAAAACAATTGAGGGAAATATTGCTATACGTTACGCCAGATGTAGCCTTAGTACTTCAAGCACTTAATCTCATTTAAAGGAGACTGCGAAAAAATCAGTCGTACTAGAACAATGCTGGATTTAGGCACGATCATACGTAGGTTTCAAAGTGAACAGTTTCCCGGTGCACTCAGCGGACCGCTTTCAACTTCTTCTAGAGTTTGACTGGAATGAAGATATTTTTTTCCACATGCCCTTCAAATTACTACATTTCTTGTGTATTCAATATAAGCAAAACCTAAAAACGGAAATACCGGTTGGTTCACGGAGTCCTGCGGTACATACGTCCATTATTCTGCTCTTCTTAAAGTGTAGTATGACAGGCAGTTTTGTTGTGAGTAACATACTACTCACAAGCGACTACAGAAACTAAAGGACAAGTCCCAACGCTAGGTAGACGACGGATCAGAAGAAACTATCGAAATAGTGTGTACGCGCCATGGGAGAGGTGTTACCAGGGCAAATGACAAAATACTGCTACCCAGCGTGTGTGAATGCACGTCAGCTGTGCAAATGAATGTACGTGTTTTTGGTCCCATGTTTAACATGACCTGTACGGGAGTTCCTGTAATAGAGGAATTTGCAGACCGGGCGTCTTTTGCGTTCACAACAATAGATTTTCAGAAATTCCCTCCCTTTATCTCCGCTTTGGAGGTAAATTTTATAGTCTGTTGACAAGCTTTGAGATTTTTTATATAACTGGTAGCCCGGATGGTAACTCACGATTGATAAGTTTCGTGCGCTGTACAATATAAAGAGCAAATCGTATCTTTTACTAACAAGTTCCAAGTTTAAACACAAAATTATCTGCAGGGATAGGAACAGGTGGTGAGCACATCGTGACACCGTTTTTGGTCTTAATTGACAACCATTGAAAAAGCAATTCCTATGAAACCTACAAAGAAGAACTTTCAGTTTTTGAACAGATGCAAATCGACGGTTCCGAAGAACGAGATATTGGCAAAAGACAACATTCTGCAGTTACATACATTCATATCTTTGGTTACGTGTACAAGTTCAAACATGCTACTCATGTTGTGCCCAAAAGATTGTTTTCTTGAAGATTCCGTACGTTCGGAAATCCGAAATCTAGATAAGGAGAAGTCGACTTATAAATTGTTGGTTCAAGTGGTGCATAAAGATGAGGAGGTTGCGAGTTACTTGTTTGCATTGATTAGTCGCTACCGCTTCGTCAGACGGAATTAAGCTTTCGCTCTGGAATACAACACGCATAACCACAATGAGAAGAATCATATTGCAGAGAAAAGTGTATTCCACTGACAGGAAAACTACCCTAATAATTATCACTCAATTTGAACATCACTCACATTTGACCACAGACTTCGCATACCGAGAGACTTTCCAGCCAGCCTGTTTGGGAAAGAAGCAGTAGACTCAAGTTTCGGTCTCATTGTATTTGTACTGGATCCAAATAGTATATGCAGCTTGCGTACGAATACGAAGCAGAAATGTGATGAAAATAGAGGGAAGTGACTAATAATGTGTTGGGTTAAAGTACCACCACACTGAATGAAAGTATTTCCAACTGATTCAGTCCGTCCTGCTTTTCCAAAAAGATTTCTAATCCATAGCAGAGGTGGTCGTGGAAAGAGATGAATTCAGAAATACATTATAATGGATGGTAGATCTCATTAGTTTTCAACTCTTCAAAAATTATCCCATAAACGACACGGAGCCAAAAGAGAACGAATGGCACGCGACCTTCGAGAAAAAATTCACTTTTCGATTTATATGGTTTAAACATCAAGCGTACTTGTGAAAAGTGAAACGTGCAAAATCAATGAAAACCATGGATACGAAGGTGCTGTGCGGCCCTTGCAAATCACTCATACAAAATTACCATTATTTCTAGCCTTGAACCGTACCAGTGGGTTAAATGGCTTGAAGTATCATTGGTCCCGATAATGGTCCACGAAGTTGCAGAGTAATAAATAATTACATATGTAAGGAAAGAAGAGAAAGTGGGAAAAAATATAACATTGAAATCAATAAACCTTTGTGAACAGGACGAGTTAACAAGTTTTGTAGAAGCAGTGGGATGAATGATCGTCAACGTCCCAGTCAGAGAAAAAATCTGCCGATCTTCCTCAGCGGGAAGTTCAACGTCGTCACATCCTGTGACCACATCATCACCTGGTCACCTTGCGGTTCCTTCCAACCATCAGTAGCCATAATGAACATTGCGTGACATGGCAGACATGGTCGACGTATGGAATACATGGTCCAACAAGTTAAGACTATCACTGTTTCGGTTATCTGTCACATTTCCCAAATTGTCGTGGTGCTCACGAATCCAGCCCATCTGACGCTGTTTAACTGGTAGAGACAACAGTAGTCCGATATCAAGAATCTTTGTGTATCTTCCACATAAATAAGCCATTTTTGAGATCTATAGAGAAAAAGTGAGCGCGTGCAGTAGCATCGTAAGTTTATAAGTGACAAATAAACGTCCTTGCGACACAAAAGGTGACAGACAGTAGCGAATACAACACGTCATTTCGCCATCCTCGTGGACTTCTCATCAGTAGTACTACCGGCTAACGAAATGACACTACTCACGTAAGTGAATTGTCCGACAGTCTCCATCGGCCTGCGTGCAGTATCATTTCTGTAGCATCATTTTACATTTTAAAAATGAAGATTGCATACCATACAGACAGGCCCTAACATGTAGCCGATTCGGCCTGGTCTACAAGCTCTCTGCAGAAAGACCAAGTAAAACAATGTAGTCCGCATACCCAGCATCAGTCAGTTTACTAAATCACCTACGGTATCTCGGAATAAGTCCCCAAAGCTCACAAAAGTAACAAAGGTATATTTCGTTGCAGCAGTAGAAACGGTTTGAATCATTAGTCTCCGATTTCGGTACAACTCAAACTTGGGTTGACGAGCGTGGGGTCGCTCGCTCGGTGTTCATGTATGCATGCATAAGCTGGCCAGCTCATTGAAGCTTATGAACTGCATTTAATGAGGGGTTATGCTGACTAAGACTTCGGTCCCTCTAAGTATAACCATATCAGACAGACCAAAGTGGAGTAGTCGGACGAAAAGGGACTGCACTCGTCAGGTTATATGTCGTACTACATACCGAAAGGGTTAGCCCCTCACCGTAAAGTTGCTGAGACCTTTGAGTCACTGGTCCCAAGTAGGGTCTTCAAATAATAAACTATCTTCTGTAATCTCCCAACTCGGAATGAAGGTCTAGACAAGTTTGCTTATGAAAAACTTACATCCTCCTATCCATCAGTTCAGGTTTTCGAATCAAAGGCTCCGTATGACGTCCAAAAAGACAACCTGAGGCATGACTGTGGACGCAGGATGCAGCCTACGCAATGACGTCGCTATCCTGACTAATACAAGGCTTGCATACAAGGGTAACGTGTGGAAAACAGGCACTAAGTACACTTTCCATCGGACCGGTTATCAGTTAGGAGGAGTTCAGGAGAACGACGTCTACTTCACTATTCTTGATTACATCATTTCATTGGTGTTTCTGTCGCCGGCTCAAATCCAACCGAAGCGTTGACTTTTCACAATCGAGTCTCATCTAAAATTATAAATCTGCCAAACTACTTATTAATTATTGGTAATAAGGGAATCACCTGGAATCAGCTCTCATATCCTGTTCGTGTGCTTGCGACTTGGTCTTGGTAAACCCGATACGTTTCCCTGTGTTTACGGTTCAATCGCGTGCACCACTGATGACACAGAGGGCACTTTTGTGATCGGCTTCTCGCTACAGTCTGCTGGACCCCGATGAGTGATTAGGTTTTAAGTGTCTTCAATACAAGGGTAAACTGCATTTCAACAGTCCCATGGGGGGTCATCAGACCTCACAGTATTGGTGAAGTCAATGAGAACGGTAACCGGTCGCTTCATCATTGTGGTTCCCACGAGTTGGCTATCACGGATACCCGTTCCTAGCTGGACGTGGACGACACCCCTACCTGAATTCACCCACAAATTGACCATCAACGTTAATCTAATTAATTGGTTGTACGACAGCGCAACATCCGCAAAGTACGCATCCTGCCTCATAGAGTGGTCAAAACCAAGCTGACCATTTACGTTTGCAAACCCGTCTTACTTTAGATAAGTTAGGAAGCTAGGCGGCTGAAAATCTCAAAGCTGTGGACCAATTTCTAAAATACAATCACTATTAGTCTGAAAAATCTCCCTACATTCACTACCTTTGGTAGTATATAGCAGCGTCACACAAAAAAACAGATCTTAACAGTCGTGTCAGAAGGGCCCGAACAGCTTTGACAGCAACGACTCAATTGTCTTGAGTGCGATATGAGAGAACAATGAGACATTTACTGTGAGTATCGTGAACCCGTTCGCTGAGGATAGTAGAAGATCATTCCGCAGCACTAGTCGTCAACTCACCGAAAGTCTTCGCCAAACCAAGGGTGATCGGTGGACAAGATAAAGCGACCTTATCAGTCGTGCCTGTCGTGAGACATGCATTCAGCGGTGTCAAGCGGTTCACGCCTGAGTGGGTTTCAAGCGAGTGTGGAATAGTTGACCAAGGGAGATGTAGGGTTCCCATGGGCTGTTTTGGGGATCACAGACAAAGGTTTTAACGTCTGATGGCAGTAGCCTCCGTCGCTGATAACAATCCCAATCTGATAGATCTGGAGTGGACTTGACCAATCTTGTAGATGATTCGGAAGGTTTCATCCGGCTCAAGTTGATGACCAGTGTCAATTAAGTGAGAACCGACTGCACTGGAAATGGGTTTTATCGAACCGTTGCGAAGCCATTTTGAGAAGTGTTCGCGAATCCTTTCTGATAGCCGCCTTGTGGTTCTCCCAACGCAACTAACTTGAAAGCGACAGGTGAAAGAATAAACACAAAAAGACATAGAAAACTTTGGCAAGCTATCTTTGAGATGTAGCACCAGTATCGGACAGATATTGAACAGTAACATGACCCGTTCTACAGGATAGGCACTGTCAACTGCATTACAAACTCAGCGGGCGATAATTTCACTGGTGACTTCCCCTTGAACGTCAGGATGATAAAGAGACGTTTTATTCACTGTCTGAACAATTTCATGATTTACTTTTGGTTGCATGTTTCCGTCCAAGAATCTTTGCGGATATCCGTTTTGACTTGACACATCCCGAATGTGCTGCTGGAGTTCATCCGACAGAGTATCTGACGTGCATATTCTTTTGGCTCTGCTTGTTAAGCAGCAAACCAAATTCCGTTTATATTTCACCGGAACAAGGCCGAGGAATTGCGTGTACTGGCCAGACCACGTTTTTTCCTATAAACTGCTCCTTGAATTGATCTATTAGTTCTACGAAGCATGGCAACATCTAAAAATGTTAGTTGGCTACTCATCTCCAATTCGATGGTGAATGCGATGTTAGGGGTGAGCAGGATTAAAATTACCAAGTAGAGACCGTGTATCATCTTTTTTGCTTATTAAACAGTAGGCTGTGATCTGCTGCATGTCTATGATTTTAATGACCCGTACTTTACTGTACTGTACTTTTTCACATATAAAACATATGTACCCTATGTAGTTGCAAAAACCTGATGAGAATGACCGAAACAAGCTGTTCACATAATTAACTTCTTATAAATATTATGGGAATCTGGAAATGGAAGGCGAGTTCGTGCAAGGCTATACCTATTGTTGATAACGCGGCGAGCTTTTTGTTCCATTAGGTCAATTTTAGTGGACGGCGGCTCGTGTAAAACACGAAGGATATCCTAAGGCTTCGACGCAAAGTATTTAGTCGTGCTGTCATTGGCTGGATATTCGTGGATAACCTGTTGTAGCATATCAAGCAGTGCACGTTCTTTTCTTCCCGGACCAGGAAGTTTGGATGACCACTCAATGACTGCAAAGAATTGACGATAGAACCCTTGATGTATCACGGTCCAGCTTTGAAACGAGTTTACGTCAATTGGTCTACTTCTTATAAAAACAGCAAGCAGTTGAGTAGATGTTCAAGGACGCCCTCACTCCTGCGGGAGGCCACTCGAGGTAGTTGAAACGCAGAGTATTACAACTTACTCGTAAGGTTCAGTTATTCTCAGTCGATTTACTCTTTTAGTGTGCTTTTATTTAAAGGCAAAGAAAAACATAGAGCACAGACACTTACCGGAGACTTAGTCTGTTGAGCTGCACTGGATAGGTCCTAGCTTGTATCTTGCCCAATCAAATTAATGCCGAAACCCAGGAGTTAAATGGTTGAAAACATCGATAGTTAGCTCGGGCTAGTTGTAGCACTATCAAAGTGTTGTGTTCCGCTCGCCTGCTTCATAAATAATGTGAACACAACCATCCACTGTATATCCCCTTCATGGTTATCAACAAACATCTTGATTAGTTGAATAACCAATCACTGTAGATGGCTCCTGGTGAGTTTGGATGCCCAGGAAAGTTCAACCAATTGATAAGTATGGTTCGTGCGAGTATCAAGGCAACGGTGTGGCGTATCGACCAACCTCTGGTAAATTTGATATTGTGATTTGTGGGAAACAGAACTTTGTGCCTGCTCAGATCTCATTTAGTTTATATTTGACTGCACTACTAGTGCAGTGGAGTTCAGCGATCGTAATATACTACTGATACCGCGGCTATTCAGTAGCAGGCATAATTTTTGACAACCTACAAGCCACAAGAAGACTGCAAGAAGGATCATCAAGGTGGAGCATCACCCATAACGGTCCCTGCTACTCAATGGAACTGAGCACTGACATCTGTGGTAGCCGAGACTGTCTGAGGCTGAATACTGCGTGCAAATGAGTGTTTTTGTGTCAGGTTTAGTTTACATGCTTAACCCGTGTATTGCTCTGTCCAATAAATAACCCTTGTGTCATCCGCGTTCTTGGATCCCAACACCAGTAGTAACCATTCAGAATTCGAAAACGAATGCCAAAACACAATACTCCACACAGTCTGCTGCCTCTTCAATATTTCGGTGCTCTGGGCTGGCTGTTTAACTCGACATTCTGCATGCAGTTGTTTGAAGATCACAGCATGCTGATTGCACACAGAGAAGAAGAATTTTAACAATAGGTCATGGATTTTGCGACTGCGGTAGCCGAGTTTGAGTTGAAGGTCAATACAAGTAAAGCGCGTTCGTTGTTCTTGTCTCGTTCTGGTAGAGATATTACACCTGCTGCAGAATCCTGCACCATATGAGACGTTGTGGATATCTGAGCAGGCTTCTGCTACTTCAGTAACGATTTATCGATAGATTCGCCCATAAATCGCAGGTCGTGATCTACTGATACCATGACTAACACTGCCTTCAGACCCCATGACAGACATATTTAAAGGAATTATAAACCAAAGATTTAAACGAAGCCGTTTGTTTACCACGTTATTTTGCTGTCTACGCTGTTGTGTGGCACCGAAATGTATATACTGGAACAGTGGAAAGTGTGGTATGCCAGTCGCTTCTATCTGCAATAGCTAAACCACACCTTTGTCGTTCGATAATTGGACATGGTTCCAAACACCTAGATAATTTGGAAGATACCTAATTCTAAATAATCAAATCTGCCAAACTACTTATTAGTAATTCAGTGTCACTGCTCATCGGTGAGGTTGGTGGATTCCAGCGTGAACTGGTCGAGAAATCCTGCTTCGGCAGTCAATCAGCTGGATCATTTGGTGGATTCCATATGACACAGTTGATTGGGTGAGTAACCAGGTCCAAATGTGAAATTTCTGAGCTTCTGGCGTGGCTTCGTAACTCATCTGGTAGAGCATTTGCCGCGTTTCGACATGTTGCTGTGTTTCTGTCGCTGGTTCGAATCCAGCCGAAGTCCATATTTTTCGTAATTGAGTTTCTTCTAAATTATCAAATCTACCAAACTGCTTATCGATCACCTAGATAATGCACCGAGGAGACATGGATGAGTTTGAACACATGTTGGTGCTCAATCAGCTTCGTTGGTCAGAATGCGTCCGTTGCACGACTGGTGAACAGAGCAGGAGTAGAATTCGTACGGGCAATCAGAAGCTGACAACTGAAATCCTGGTAACCGGAAACTGCGATACCAGTTTGTTATCCAAATACGTTTTTCGCGTGGTGATATCGGTCTCAGGTAAAGAGAAGACTTGGCTGTGGACCGGGCCACCTGAAGACATACGATCAGCATGGGTATCCGATTGTTCAGCAACACAGTACAATCGTTAAAAGAGGCCGTAGGTTATGGTGACCTGACCGTAGGGCGCTGTGGGGAATGCAGCCACGAAGGCACTGGCGGCCTCTGATTGACATGTCACTAAGGTATCCACCACGCCTCGTCAACAACGAGAAATCGGGTATATTAAACACATGCAGGTGGTCTACACTATGTATCTTTATGTGTATACATATATTTAGAATAATTAGAGGAGGTGCACACTGAGTGCCGGACGGCTTATTGTAATGTTTCAACTCTACACTAGGATCTGTGTGCCAGTTTGAGACTGTTGTGTTACTCACCTTGTTCACCTGTCAGTCCGCCCTCGTTCGTCTCTTGTTTCACCATCAACGTCGCTGACGCAGTGCCTTTCTATACCACTAGCCGATTGAATGAATTCCGCCAACGGAGATCCTCCAATATAAGCCGTCCTCGTTCAACTTTTGCTCGCGTGACCACTTTCGTACGGTTCGTGTTGGCTTTGTGACCTATGCCTACGTCCTGGTGCCACCGTTGTGATCTACAGTCAGCTCGTTAATTTGTGATTGTGCACGTGTGTTCGCAGCGGCTCGTCTGTCTCTCGTAAATACTGTCAGTCGCACCCGAGGTGTGACATCGAGAAGACCACTTAGGTTGTTTGTGTGGTTCCACATGATGCTCGGCGCTCCTTATCTCACATGAGGAGCAGTTTTGTTATAGTTGGTTCATTGGGAAACCGCTGGTTTTAACCAGTAAAATGCTACGGAAAATGTGTTTAACTACAACGAGTTAAAACGAAAAGGGTCATAGAGTTCACAATGTTTCGACCCTCTCGGATAACACTATAAAGCTCTCATTGATGAGTAGTCGGGGATTTGGTAGATTTCAACTTGGACGTAACTCATATTTGCTCGGAGCCTTCGCATTCAGATAGAATTTCCAGACAGCCTCTTTCAAAAAGAAGCACTAGACTCCAGTTTCGCTTTCATTCGAGCTCGTCAATGGTGCACATCTTTGCCACGGCCGGGACTAGAACTCCGGCCACGCTTTCACCTGCGGCATTGACCTCATTAGGCAAGACCGAATTATCACATGTGAAAGACAGACCACATTATCAAACTATTTAAATCTGAAAATTTGCACTGTACGAGCTTCACATGAGAGTCATTAACTGTCACGTGCTAGTGTGTTCGATATGCGGTGTGTGGAAACGCTACCAATGGGATGTGTGGGTTCACAGTTCATCTGAGGACACGGCGTGAAGATCCCAGGTGCGAATGGGGCTAGACAGTTATTGTGTGCTTGTATGTGGATGTATCTATGCTTGCACAGTGTAAACCTTCTGAATTAAATTAATTCGTAAAGACTCTCCAAGATAGCGGAAACATTACAAAACCCATAAATCATTCGGTTTTTACTAGTCTTGGCATAACCAAGGAATTGTATAATAAAGACCCTGTCTTCTATAAAATCTTGGACCACAGTGGCCCTGTTGGATCTGTTGAAGTTCGCCTGATACCCCTGTCGTCTTTTGTCTGGTATGATGCGGAGCGAGGAATCCGCTGAGGTATGTTTGGTTCATTTGTAGATAGCTGATCCTTAATTCGCCTTTAATTGTCTTTATTGTCTGCAGTAAACGATCGTGACGAATTTTGTACCATAACTGCACATAAAATGTTTGCTTTCACCATTTTTATAACCATCATTGTCTGTCCGTTGAAACCTCCTTCTTGGTATTACTGCTGTGATCCAAGGACACGGATGGCACAAGAGTTGTTTATCCGACAAAACAATACATGGGTTAAGCATTTAAACAAGACCTGACACAAAACCACTCATTTGCACGCGGCATTCGGCCTCAGACAGTCTCGGCTACCAAAGACGTCAATGCCCAGTTCAGTTAAGTAGCTGGGACCATTATGGGAGATGCTGCACTTTGATGATTCTTCCTGCATTCTTCCTGTGGCTTGTACGATGTCAAAATATATGTTCTGCACCTGCTACTGAATAGCCGCGGTGTGAGTAGTATAATACGATCGCTCATCTTCACTGCACTCCTCCCCCCGCAAGGATTGTTCCAGTTGCAGCAAAATTCGTTCAGGTTTTCTTCGCTTTCTTGGCGATCTGCGTACTGGCACCGGGGACGTCGCTGCTCCTGGCGTACACTCGCTTCTGCTCGGAGTGTCGTACTATTTGTGAAGCTTGCTTCCGTGCACTCGATGTTGATTCCTATCATTCTTGATCAGATACACTGGACCGCGGCGATTCACTATCACGTGAGGTCCTCTCCACCTCGCCAGGAACTTCCTCGATCCGGGTCCTGTTGCGCCTGGACTCCGCCTGTCTCTGTATTTCACCTTCGAACCAATTTCAAACACGGCACTTCGGTCCGACAACCTTGCCGTTGACTGCTCCTTAGAAACTTCTTGTGCGTTCGTCAAGTTTTGGTTGGCCACTCTTCGAGCTTCTGCTAATTCACGCATTCTCATCCGCCTGTCTCCCCATAAACCAATCTCCTGATCCACTGGCAGGCGTGGCACGCGCCCGTACATTAGCTCGAATGGCGATTTCTTCGTTATTCCTTGAGGTGAACAGCGGTGGGCCAACAGAATCAGTGGTAGTGTTTCTTCCCAGCTCCCTCCTTTCGCCGCCAACCATTCCTTGATTGCGCGATTGTTTCGTTCCGTCAGTCCATTCGATTGAGGATGAGATGGCGTTGTGCGAATTTTCCTGATTCCCAAACGCTCCAAGCAGTTCCAAAACTCTTCACTTTCGAAACAGGGACCTTGATCAGTCAATATACGTCGCGGTATTCCATGATCTGCAACGATATGTTCCATTACCGCCCTGCACACCGTTCTTGCACGCTGATCGGGTATAGCGGCTGCTCCGATCCATCTTGTAAAGTGTTCCGTCATGACTATGATGTACTGATTTCCGGATATGATTACTGGGAAGGGACCCATTACGTCCAGCGACCATAATTCCCCAATCTCCGTGACTGCAATTGGTTGTGTAGGATACTGACTGGGGTAGTTGGTGCTCTTCAGCAATTGACATTGCTGGCACGCCAGTACATAATTGTTAACGTCCTTCTTCATTCCCGGCCAGTATGCCCTTTGTCTCAGCATCTCATAAGTTCGGTGACATCCCGTATGAGCCAACTGATGACATTCCTTCACAATTGCCTCTCTCAACATCGTCGGTATAACAGGCACGCCTATTCCATCCCGAAGTTGGCGCATTAAAATTCCCGCACTATTCAACCGCAATTCCGACCAGTGCATTCTGAAGGATGTCATCTCCGGAATTTCCTCGTTCTCTGGTTGTTACCCTCCCGATAGAAGTTGATCAGTCGCCATTCGGATTGTTGAGTCCGTCATCTGCGCTGCCTGTAACTTCCCGGGTTCATTCTCCAGTTCAATACTGTTCACTCCGATCACGTCCTTGTCAACTTCATCCATGTGCTGCGTTCGAGAAAGCAGATCGGGAACATAGTTCTCTCTTCCAGCTACATGGCGAATTGTGAAGTTGTACTCCTGCAATCGTAATGCTCAACGAGCCAGTTTCCCTCGGGGATCCTTCGCCGATTTAATCCACTCCAACGGCTTGTGATCAGTCTCCACATGGAAACGTCGGCCGAGCAAATAAGGCCTCCATTTTTCTATAGGGTTCGCTTGGTTCAATATGTATATATAATGACCTTGACGAATGGAGCACTAACTGATTTCAAGAGCCCAACCATTCAGTTGGTGAACACATTCTGAGAAGAAATGGTCAGCGATAATGCTGTTATGTGAAAAACAAAATTCAAACAACTCCTAGAAGTATGGATGTGACTCATGATTATCGGGGATTGAAATGTGGCCAAGTGGATGTCATCATTTTAAAAGTGATGGTTGCAACAGAATGCAGTGTGCCGTTTTAGAGATTTCCTTATTTTTGTTTGCAAACGATGTTTAATTTCTGTACAACAATCTTTTGTATCACCTTTGCGTGCTGTTTTGATTGATAAGTGATTTTGTAATACAATACAAATTTTGTACACGTCGGTCTGCTCTTCTCTCCGTTGCGTAGTCGTTTGACGATACTACACGGATCTATCATCCAATGCTTTAGCTCCGTTGTACCACGAACACCGTCGCATCCCGGATCGCATCTCAGCAGTCCACGGCAACTTTGTGATATTACCCACTTCCGGATACTGGTCATTTGGAATATTGTGCTGGTCATCTCGAACACTTGTGGACACTTTCCTGTGAGTGAAATCCTTTTGATTACCCTAACTTGCTGGAACTTTGTCACTATTCTGTCTCATTCGTTCATTTCGTTATTACCGATAGCCTAGTGAGGTACACCCGTATTTACCTAGTCGATTCAATAACTCGTCTTGACCATTACACCGTCATTTTGTTTTGCCACATATACGCCCTTCCGCTCCATTGCAGGTCCTCGCACACGCGGACTGGCCGAGTCCGTGTACCGGGCAGAGGAAATGATCAACCAGACCCCGAGGTCAGCTGTTAGTGGACATGAGACCACTTTTGACTGGTGGTTTGTCTCCGGACCATGGAACAAAGACACCATGTGGACTGAAGCTCTTTCGCTATCTTTATTGTGTCAACACACGTTTCTCGCTGACTTGTGGCTTGTCCCTTCTGTGAAGTAGACCTGACACTGTTTCGATTGCGAACGCTAGATATTGTGTGTGTTGTCACTTGTGATTGATTCAGTGATATATTACATGTTAGCCTCTTTATTTGTCTTCCCTTTGTTCGTGATATTACTGGGCTTTTGTTCAAGTCAAAGCTTGTAATGATCGCTTAAATTATTACAGACAGTTCAGGTGGGATTAAGTCAAACCTGCCGGAAGTGATCTCAGGAACACCATTAAATCTCAAATCTACGAAATTTCTCACCAGCTGACTAGGTCCGGATACGTGGGGGACAGGATGAACTCAGTTTGGTAGGTCGAAATGGGTGGAAATTTCGTACCGATGCTTCACTCAAAGCTAAGCTTGGTCGTCTCGATCAGCTTGATAAATATATATTTTCAAGAATTTGTTTAACAGTGCTGGGGAACGTTTATTAACGCAACCGTCAACCGAAACACTATCATATAGATAAATATTCTGCATACCACCGGGGAACAGTAATACGATCAAACTGCGTATACAGTTGGAATAATTATCTAGGCAGCTCTCCGAAAACCGAAAGTAAATGAAGAGCAATCATATTAGCTCAACGCACCACCACTGAATTACGTCAAATGAAACAAGCAGACCACAAACGGGCACCAACTACGGTAGTGGAAGCGTGAAAATTCAATTAAATCGTAGTCTACCCATGATTAATGGGGGATTTTTGATTTCCATGTAGATTGAACATCAAACAAATGATCGCAGCTGTCGTATTCCCATAAACTTTCCGGCCCATCCTCATCTGAAAGAAGCACTAGACTCGAGTTTCGCTCTTGTTAGAACTCGTCAGTATTGCATATCCTTGCGGCAGCCGGAACTATAACTCCTGCCGCGCTTTCTTGAGGCAACCGTGTTGACCACTGCGCCACTGACCTCACATTAGGCACGGCTGAATCCTCGTATGTGAGCGCTAAGCCACAGTCGCTTGTCAGTAGTGCTCTGATTGTCCGATCGCCTCAAGAGGAGACAGTAGCCGTCCTGTTAACCTCAATTAATGACCTCTCAAATAGCACTTCCCTCTAAGTTCAAATTACAAAAACTATTAACTTGTTGGACAACATTTTAATTGGTGATAATGATGATTGCTGATGTTTAGTTCACAGGTATACTCTAGTCAACTAAACGAGGAATACGAACTGCTTGTTTTGAGTAGCTCATACTAAACAAGTGTGTCATATGTATCCAACGACCATCTCAAATTTCGATTTGATCAGAACAATGGTGATTCTGCTAAATGACCGACTACGCCTCTGAAACCAACCCATGAGTCTTATGTTAAATGTAGCATGGAGGACTGCAGCCACTATAATAAATAATGTTCTGATATTCGCGCTTCATTTTATGCTTTTGGTAATTTCGCTCTTCTACCAAATTTTGGCTTAGCCAAGCTGTTAGCCTCCTGTTTCGCTTCCGGAACTAAAATCGTAACTCGCCCCGTGTGTCGCTAGCTGGATGCATGCTATTTACTCACTCCTTTTTTAGGGTAGGTAATAATCAACGTGTTCAACGCGCCTAATCTCTGTTATTGTGGTCGTGCATGTTTCGATAGTCAGTATGGGTATTATTCTGTTGGGCTGTTCCAGCATTTATTAAGCTCGTGAGATTCGGGCGTTTCGCTGAATCTTCCCCTTGCAATTTGAGTTCGTCCCTTTGTAGATATATATATATTTCTATGTTCATGTATACGATTAAGGTGTAATAAATTATACACCCTTTATTTCGGTTCGCCTATTAATTTTTAATGGCTCATAATCGCGTATTCACTACTCAACACTGATTACTCTTCCTCCCAGTGTTCCCTCTGTCTTTGGAAATATACCATTTTCCCTGGTTCGCTTACCGGCAGGTAGCATTTTCGACAACGGAACTTCTTCCGATCAATCAAGAGCCTGCCAATTGTTAGCTAGGCTTCTGACTAGTCACCAAGAATCATTAGAACATTATACTGTACCCATCACCATAGTGCAGGTAGGAAACTAACGAAGGCTGTAATTAATCGGACCACATTCTCTAAAAGCTAGGTGAAGAACACCCTTCAGTCTGAGATTCGATAACTCCTCGCTAGTTCGCACATGGACGAACCGATCCTCAGTCAACTCTGGCTTAACAGACTACCGGAGGCAGTGTAGGCAACAGTTTTTGTTGCTGGTTCACAAACTCTCTCCGAGACAGTAGAAATCGGTGACTAAGTAATAGAACGTTATCAACAATTTGGTCGGTTGAGTGTACAACATCCTTTACTAAGTTGTCTACCCCGAAACCTAGTCCAAAAAACGTGGAAGCCTCAAGAACAGAAACCGTAGCTTTTCAACCCGGTTTATATGGAAATTATTCAGATCGTTCATTGGGTCGTCGATCTGGCAAATCATCCAGGCGACCAGTATCACAATCAAAAGCCGGTATCACGAACGTTTTGATAACCGAGTCGAGAAGTGTACCAAATTGTACATCTACGCATTGTCAAGACGATGCAGATTGAGCAGCTGACCTCTTAAGACAAACAACGCTGTCGGAATTGGCTCTCCTTCTCGCCTCAACTCTGTGCGGAATGCAGAGAGTGGAACCATGTCCCTGTTTGATACTGTGGCACTGGTTAACGTTTCTCCGTCTGCAGAAGATGTGTCAGACCCATGCAGTCACAACTGCGTGCCGCCAATGACAACTCAATAGCCACTTACGGCACCGCACGTTAACCCACGGTTTAGGCACCCAGCGAACACTGGATAATTACAATCGCTGTAGTACTCTTTGACATAATCTCCGGCATTTTGACATTTTGGTCGAAACGCGACGCCGTATGTTAACCGACTTCAGTACTAGGCTAGGTATGCACGTGCGCACGCAACAGTTACTGCCTTTGAACCCATATATTCCCAACCCGTGGCTCCATCCAATTTATAGATCTCTTCGTTGAGTCCCCACAACTCGTTCGCGCATCGATCGACATTCCATCAGTGAACTCCAGTGTCACTTACACGATCCACATGAATGACTTCCCATCTCAGTAAGGTTTCCTGGTTGGCTCCAGACAAACCAAAACGTGACAAGGTAGAGTTTGAGCACATGCTCTAACTCGGAACAACACGCATTTCCGAAAGTTCACGAGCCTTACTGTTGCATTTAGTCACGAGAAAGTCGGGTAACTGGTGGCCCCGCAGTGATCGCTGCAGACTTAACAACACAACTATCCTTGGCAAGTGCTCGATCTTACAAATGCAGGATTTAACTGCTTGCGTATATGGGAAACCGTTTTCAACGAAACAGATTCGGTGTGTACGTACAACCAGATCACGGCAGTCAAATACAATATACCCAAAACAGTAATTATCATACTTTTTTGTCTTTTTGAATTCCATCAAACGCCATTTGGTATAAGCAACACTACTCAACCTATCCAATGCTTCATTCATGAAGTGACTTTGGTTTGGACTTTTTCCACTCCTATCCGGATGACATTTTGGTGGCTAGTTCTTCACAACAGGATCTTATGGACTTGCTCGCCCTACTGTAGCGTTTGATTCCACACGACGCCCCATTTAATCCCGTCATATGCAAACCAGGCAAGACCTCCATAGAGTTTCTGGATCACCAGACCTCAGGAAACGGAAACGTTGCATTAACGGATGAAGTCAGAGCCACACATGCATACGTCCAGCAGAGTTTTTTTAAGGAGCTTCGCCGTTTTAGTAGTCTGGTCAACTACTACAGGCATTTTATACCCCGCCATGCCCATAAAAGGTGACCGATCTTGTCCGCACAAGTGAAAGCAAATTCCAGTTCACATAGGATGCACACACTGCGTTTGTTCAGCTCAATCATACATTCGTCGACTTAGCTCCCTTTGGTCATCCTGACCCAAGCGCACCGCTATCAACTGTCACCGACGTCTCTGACACAATTGCTGGTGCCGTGTTACAGCAGTTAGTTGATAATCAATGGAAATCTTAAGCTTTTTTCTTCAAATGTTTACAGCTTGCGGAATCCCGCTACAGCATATCTGGTAGAGGGTTACTTGCAATCTATCTAGGTGTCTGTCACTTCTGTTATTCGTTGGAAGGCAGGATCTTTACGGTTGTCACTAGTCACAAACCGTTAGTCTATTATGTATACGCTTCATAGGACAGCAATTCTCCAAGGAAGGTTAGGCGTCTGGACTTTACCTCTCAGTCTACGACTGATATACGACATATCTCAAGTACCGGAAACGCAATCGCGGACGCCCTCCCGTGCGTTCATAATCTCAACGCATCTTCTAACTATGGCATCGACTAGATAGCTGTAGCTGCTGTGAAAACCCCCTGTCCAGAGATTAGACACTTTCGTCGAAGAGGCTCTTTTAAAATTCAGCCTGTAGCTCTGACATTTTAAGAGGGAACGATCCTTTGCAACGCTTCTCAGCGCACATCGCCTCCTGTATTGCTTGCATCTTTTCGCTACCCAGTGTTTGACACACCTCACAACGTGTCTCACCTGAGCATATGCGCTTCAGTTAAACTTGTCACTTAAGTTTTTGCATTGTCTAAAATAAACCAGTGTCAGCAGCTTGAGACACTGATGTCTATAATGTCAATAGTCAAAAATCCACCGTCCTATAAACAGCCCTCTTAGCACTTTTCCTTTGCTAGGCGCAACTTACCATCATCTATACGTTGATCTGATGGGCTGTTACTCTCCCCAAATGGTTCGATGTATCCGTCGACTTGTGTTACCTCCATCACAAAATAGTTTACATCCACTCAGCTACGTAACTACGGTAAATAGTGTCTCCCTAAAAAGTTGGGCGATACAATTTAGTTGTCAAGCAGTTGCGACCCCAGGTCGTACTTTAAAAGACATTTCCCGCCCTTTTAAATACTCTAGGATACAAGCATTTTGTACTATGGCCTATCGTCCGGAAGCAAATGGAGTAGTTGAATGTTTTTATTGTGTTTGCACGCTAACACTTCATGGAGAGAGGTACTTCCGTTGATTGTTTCAGACCTACGAAACACAGTCAAGTAGGATTTCAATGACACTGCAACCGACCTAGTTTTTTTGTTGTACTCTTATGTTACCAGATGAACTAGTGTGGACTGTACCTTCAATACAGTGAGAAAACGGCATTTGTACAGTACGTTTGGTCAGTCGCATGAAAAAGCTACGCCATGTGCAGCCTGAAGAGGAATCGTCAATCGTAAGCGCAAACAAAAGGCTGTCCTACTGTACCCACGATTCTGTACGTGCGGATGATCCACATCAACCACTGCAACCCTCCTATAACGGTCCATATTGGATCCTCACAAATGATACGAAGATCTCCACCATTAGCTGCAATGACAAACATGAGGTAATTTAGGTTGATAAGCTCGAATAAGCTTTTATGGAACAATTATCAGCTGCACCTCATCTGTCGACAAGAAGCTCGCTCTCGGTGTCAGCAAAAACGTTCTGAAACTTTCGCATTGCCACCTCTTGTTCTCATTACCAACAGACATGTATCCAGGTCGGGAGCTTCGCAAACCCGCGCACTTTACAGCAGGTTATTTTTCAAAAAGATGTTTCCATACTAACATATATTTATTTTCATACTCACGTTTCTGTTCACCTACTAACTTATGTTCTCCTGAGTTACTTCATCTACGAACATAGTGAGTTTTGAGTAGTTAGACATGTAAAAGCAAAAAAAACACGCTACGTTTTTAGATCCATACCCATGCTTTCTTCAGTTATTTGATCCATTACCAGGCCCGTGATCTTAAATGTTGTTCGAGGTCCAGTCTACCCGCATGCAAATTAATTTCTTTTTTAAGTCCATTACACTTGGACAAGATTACAAGAAGAGGAAAGAAACGGGCAAAACTGAAACTAACAAGTCCGTGAAGTTGACGGACGTTAAATTATTGTCAGTCAAACGCATAAATTTCCACGGCGAGTAATTCTTTTTCACCTGCCATGCGGGCATTTCATTGTTTTTGCTATTTCCGAACGAGCCGAACGTGATGCGTAGAAAGACAATTCCCAGTTGCCAATCATACAACATCGGATAAACCTGTCCTTATTCTCACAGGAGGTTTTAAGATAATGCAATCCATTGCGGTAGGGAAAATGAACCCCGAAAACTAAATACTTTGAATAAAACAATCTTATCAGCGCTACAACCACTCTTGACCGGTCCTTCTCCTGAATTTTGACATTCCTTGTCCGAAATCCTCGATGTCATTACCTTCTAAGTGTATCACCCTGTAACTTTGTCCAGGCAGAAGACATGGTTTCTTCTCACTCCTTGGAATTACGAAGGCACGTATAATGTCTACTAACCTTTTTAGAGAGAACTGGGTAGAGACCATAACAAATAATATTTTGATAGCTATATCCCATTCAGCGTTTTCGATTATCTTGCTTTTCTATCTATTTTGGTTTTATTCAAGCTGTTAATTTATCATTTCGATCCTGGAGATAACAACACAATTTGCTTCCTGCCCCACTAGTTTGACCTACTTTCCGTGTACATAAAGGACCGTTTTAAACTGATCAACTGAGAAAAAAATTTCTTTTGTGCATGTGAAATCTAGTTACCACATAGAAAGATTCAGTATCCGCAGGGGTTTATTGACAACCACGAAATAAACATCGACTTACCCGAAAATGTACTTGAATATCTCTTGATATCACTGCACTTCCAATGTCGGTTTTACGTTTCAAGTATAGTCTATGGATAACTATCCGGGATGCCCAGCCAAACCTCCATCAGGGCATGTTTGTCAACCATATCTATAAACCTACCAGGGAGTAAAGTATATGATCTAATAACATACTGTACGAAGAATACTAATCCGGATATTTATTTATTTATTACAGTATAGAGTCTTGATGTCGGATAAAAGAGTGAAAACGCAAATGTTCATCCGGTTGGTTGATTGGTTCTAATATGTAATGAGAACGCTCTCAGATGCAGAGAAGGATTGAAGAACGTGAACAAAAATGTCAGCATCGAACACAAAAACACAGTGAAACAAAATATTGACGTAGGATTGTAGGACCAAGTATGTGAACACATTATCGGCGCTTTATTCCCATACTACGGATCAGGTTAGGGTTCACAACGAACTGTCCGACAGTTTCAGCACCTGGAGCAGCGTACGTCAAGACTGTCCACCCTCACCACTTTCGTTTAATTTCGTCATAGACGAAATAGTGGAACATGGTCTGTGGTACTGACAAGATTGCGGCTTGGACCTCCAAGCTGATGGAAGACTGATTGATCTTAACTACGCTGACGACACGGTGTCGCTGCTTGACACTTCACAAGTAGCACAAACAATGCCAAACGCTATTTCGTGTTCTGCTAAGTGCTTCAGAATACGCTTCGCAGCCTCAGAGTGCAAATTGCTTCTGCCAGATTGTTGCGATTACGTGGACCTAATGTTAGGTAATAAAGTCATGGAGGTTGTTGACCGGTTTGTTTACCTGGGAAGCTGCATTAGCGGCGGCGGTGATGATGCACGGAATGAAATAGAAGCGCATATCTCTAAGGCTAGGGCAGTGTTAGCTTATATAAGACACCTCTGGCGACAGAGAGGTACTTCCTTGAAGCTTAATGGTCGCGTATATCAGACAGCAGTGAAGGCTATGTCACTTTAGGACAGCGAAACCTGACCGCTCAGGGTAGAAGACGTGAACCGTCTTCAGGTGTTTGACCACTGACGTTTGCGTTCAATCGCTCGTATCGGGTGGCAACAACGAGTGAGCAATGAGGAGGTTATGGAGCGGGTGTTTATTAGTGATTGTCAAACTAGTTCTTTCGTTTAGTCCTTACATCTGCACAGACTCAGATGATCAGGTCATGTATGAATGATGCCAGCTAGTTGTTTGCCACATCGAGCAATCTTTGCTGATGCTGCGGCCGACTGGCATAAGGTGCGAGATGAACAGATGATGACCTGGCGTAGAGAACTGAAGTCGTTCACGAAGAAGTTGACTATTGTAGATCGGGTTCATCTGCCAGGCTGGAAACCTCGCAACTTACAGAGTCAGTGGCTGCAGACGTTAGATGAGATGGCGGTTAATCGAACTCAGTGGTGTGAATGTTGTCGTTGTTTGTCTGTGGTGTGATTGCATCCAATGACGCGGGGCAGTGAAGATGGTAATGAAGCTGTGTTGACGTATCTTCACTTTCACTTACAGCTCGGTTGTTTGTTTGCAGAGTGTAGGCACCTTGATGTCTAATGTTTGAATATAGACGTGGCTATTTTCAGTAGTTAGGTACCTTCCCGGTCTCTTCTTTTTCGTCCTCTTTCCTTTTCTATACAGGGCCTGATTTTCCTTCTTCGCTTTCATGGTTTTGTGACAGTTAACCATCACTGTGAACAACTGATGTATTGCTGTCTAGGATGATGACGCAACTGATCACTGCATTCGCAGACAGACAGTCGGCGAAAACACGCTGGCATACAGATCTACATACTTAGTCAGCTGTAAGTTGCGAAAAGCTCCGGTTGACCCTTGCGAATAAGACGATAGGGTAGTAACCCCTGACCACAGGGTTAGATAGTAGCAGTCTCTAAACGAGTACTGGTTCTGCTGTCACGTCAGGCCACTCATTTGGACAACAAATTTAAAAAACGACCTCTTAATCGTTCGTTGCTGACAAACATAAGATCTGGACGTGGGTGACCGTAGGTGTTTAGTAAGTCTCCACTCAGCTACCTGCAGTTAACCTAGGACTGATCTAACGCTACCAGCTCTTCTGTGAACCAGTTTGTCGCGAGTCTGTGACTTCCATTGTACATAAATTAAACGTCACCCACAATTGCACGAATTTGAGGTATTCCCGTAGACAATCCAGACAGCCACTGTCTTGGTAACTCATCGTTGGATATTTTCGACGATGGCCGTCTATTTTTAGATCTGGGTAACAAGATTACTTGTTTGCTTTCATCTGAGGGTGTCTAGTGAACAAGACGTAGGGTTTGAATTGTCCAGAAATAATTAGCGTTGTCTCGACTCTTGAATGCCAGTGCACAATGTGCAAACAAACTTAAAACGTTTGTCACTGCAGCTCCCAGGTGCTGTTCACATACTGATAAAATTGGTGTCCACAACGCAGTACACAACAGAAATGTTTTTGAAATACACTGGCATAGTGTAGTGAGGACGAGCGATCGTAATATACTACTCATATTGCGGCCACTCAGTAGTAGGACCAGAGCATATATTTTGACATCGAAAAATGCAAGAAGAAACGTCGGAGTGTAGCATCGCCCAATATGATCCTTGCTACGTAAAGGAACTGAGCATTAACGTATGCGACAGCCCAGACGGTCTGAGGCCGAATACCTCGTACAAATGAGTGGTTTTGCTTGTGGTCCTGTTTAAACGCTTAATCCATGTGTTGCTCTCTCGAATAAATAACCATTGTGCCATCCGCGTTCTTGGTTCACAACAATTGGTGCCGTGACCAGGATTGGAGAATGAAGATCCCATGGCCGCAGCCGTTCGAGGATGGAGAGTGTCGCGGACACGGTCGTGGTCAAAACCGACCGGATGAAGCTGGCGGCCCCGTGGATGCTGCTCAAGGGCAGAGTAATGGCAAAGCTGAGTGCGGCGCGAAGGGGCCCTGCAAATTTGGAGTGGGCGGCCGCGAAGGAGGCGTTGATCGCCGGATTCGGTAGCCCAGTCGACTGCCAGGAGACAATGCGGCAGTTCGAGGGCGCCCGGCTTGGACCAGGAGGCGACGCTCTTGTGTATGCCGTGTCACTGCGGACAGCGTTGTCAACAGCCCTGCTACATTTTGGTCAGGACTCAGAACAGAGCATGCTGACAGATCAGTTCTTGGACGGAATGCCACCAGCAGTACGGGATCAGCTCAGGATGGCTCTCATCGCACATCCGATGAACAGCTGGTTGGAACAGCTGGCTGATGCGGCTCGACAATTACCGGCAGACAACTCCCCAACAATCAGCGAGTTGAAGACGAATGAACCAAATGAACTGAATGATCTGTGGACCGCAGTCGAAAAATTGGCTTAAGAAGTGGCCGCTTTGAAGATGAGGAGGGCGGAGAACCATGGCGACGTCTGCTATCAATGCGGAAGACGTGGACATTGGCGAAGATTTTTCCCGTGCGGAGAGAAGCCTTATGTAAATAAACGTTTTGCTGGTTATTTTTTGTCTGGGAAGGGTGACCTGGTAATAGGGGCGGTTGATAAAACGGCAGTTCAGGTTAGGATAGAAATCAATGGTAGCTCGGATTGCTGTTTGATTGACACTAGGGCTGTGATTTCATTGATTGGGCCGAGGCCAGGAAAGGTTGTTCAGCCGTGTATGATGGTCGTTCGAACAGTCGGTGGGCTTACACTCGGATTTACGGGCGTGGCGGAGTGTGATGTTGGAATCGACAGTCACGTAATCAAACAAACTAGGTCACTGGTCAGTCAATTGGCGATGACTTGATTGGTCGGTTACGTAACGCTTGTCCATTGGTTTGACCGCGCAGGTTCGCCATCGATCCGATGGGTTTGTGGCCATGGTAGATGCAGCACCTGAACAAACCGTTTTTGATGACATAATACCGGGTTCAAGCAGCCTGATTCCAATCGCCTCAGCAGTAGAGAGTGTTTTAATTCGGATCGCTTTTGATGGGTTGCTTGGCACGCGATATACCACTTTGAAGGCTTGATCACTTTCCAGTTGGTGCCCGCTCTCCTTTGTTGGCCGATATATTAATGGGAAAAGTTGAACGCACTGCGCCTCAATCCACCGTCAACCAGTTCGATCAATACCACCGATACTTAGACGATATATTTACCGTAGCCAGTTCGGATATTAATATGTACACAGTACTCGACACATTCAATTGTGCCC
>LUCH01002380.1:68502-90415 GCA_013368495.1 Paragonimus heterotremus
TGAGCGGCGGCCCGAGCCACAGTACCTTTTGGTCAGGCTCATGGCTGTTATGATGATGCCACCTAGATAAGATTCGGCCTTACTGAGGTGGTCGATCTGGGCATTCATATCTCCGGTCAGAACGACTATATCAGAACCACGTGTAGACCGAAGGAGAGCGGCCAGATCCGAATAAAAGATGTCGGTGTCACCACACTCATTTGGAGCGTAAACGTGAAAAGATTTATGAAAGTTTTGCTTTTAGAGCTAGATCTAACAGAACCGGTCAACCATACGGCACAAAATCCAATGCTAACAGGAATCCAGTCTACCAATACGGCCGCGACCGTTGTGCTGAGGACTATACCTACTCTAGCTTGACGGGTAGCGGTAGCCGTGGGATCACCCACATCAAATAAACAGTGCGAGTGCTATTAGTTCTATACGTCTCCGAAGTGCAGCGGACATCAACAATCAACGAGTCTAATGTCCGTGCTAAAGCGGCCTGTTGGCCTATCTGCATCAGAGTGCGAACACTGAAAGCACCTATACTAATTCGTATTCTAGACCTAAGCAAGGGACGAGGGAGGTCTGAGGCTGGATGGTAAGAGATAGAACTTACTGACATAGTAATACCATGATTGGTTATATTTGTTGTGGGACCCGCAGAGTAATTACTAAAAATGGTAGCCGGAAGGGGCCTAAGAGCTATGTTGATAGGTCAGTGAAGGAGGGTGAGACTTGACAAGAACCAAGTTGCAACTAGCTTACACAGCTCGCTAGAAACAGAAATATAGTAAATCACAAACTGATGACAAGAATATGAATATATGTATATATGTGGATATATGGAGTTGTACAAAATTGACATTTAATGGCGAAATAAAACGAAGTAAATATCTGGGTAAGTGGACGGAATCTTTGAGAGACAGGTCAAAACGTGTGCAGGAAAAAAAAGACAGAGAGCAGACAGACAAAAGACCATGATTGTTGTAATGGGTCGGTACAAGAGAGTAGAAAATTAGAACAGCGAAGGTCTGGTATGTTGCATGCAAAAAAATATCAGACTTCGATTAGGCGACTAAAGTTGGGACCCCGAGAAATGAGAATATCTGCATAAGCTGCTTCTTGACTGAGCTCCACGGCACCCTGCTTGTGTAACAGCAGAATTGTGTAAAATTTGGAAGCAGCCTAAATAATTAGAGGAGGATAACGAGAGTATAAAAAACGAAGTATTATTGACGCGCGATTACAATGAAACCAGTAAAATCTCAGTTAAATGAACTAGAAAAGATAGTTCAAACAGACGCAGCACCAGAGGATCGAATGGCTAGCGGCAGCAACCATTTGCGAAATAAAAAAAGCTGGATCTCCATGTGCACGTGCTATGACCTTAGCCTTGACAAAGAAGAAGTATTTGATAATTCGGTTATACAAACGTTAACTACGTATGATGTTGGCAGCCGCGTTTGCATCGTTCAAATAAACTTACGAAAACAAACGTATAAACCACTGTAGTTAAGTAAGAACGGAATCGCGAAATTAGGGTTAAGGAAAGAGAATACCCGTTAACCATTATGCGACGTCCCGAAAATATATTAGGTGTTGATAAGGTTTGCCAGGTGAAAAAACGGCAAGGCCGACAAGTTCGTGCCTGACCATCCTGCTGCTTTGTTTCGTGAAAACTGATTCGGCAAACACCACTGTTCGACGGAAGTGGTCACCATAAATGGGTACAGTATACACTCACATGGGATCTAAGTTTGAGAACCAGCCGATTCACCTTCGTCCTAATTATTAAACAAGAATGCTACAATCAAGAACAATAAAAAAAACAGACGGACTGTTGATGTCCTCTTAGTGCACAGAATGAAACACACAGCGAAACTTGTCGTTTGCTGACGAGTTAACACCGCCTCGTCGTCAAACGTTCGGGTTTCTTTTTTTTGGCATAACAGCTGCCCATCTGTAATTATGAGAAATAGATTTGTGTTCAAGTGTACTTAGTGTAGTATCCCGAATTAAACGGTTGATGAGTTAGCTAAAAGTTTGGTTGGGTCTGCGTCCACAATAGCCGCATATGACTTGCTTTCAAATGTGCGCATCAGCATTTCATGGTAGATGCACGCAGACACTTGGTTTAGAATGAAGAGTAGTGGGTTGACTTCTAGGCAATTCTATATATATATATATATATATATATATATATATATATAAAGTATTAAAAAGAGGGCAAACACTGAGTAGTGAACGATTTATTGTGACGTTTCAAATCCACACTAGGATCCGTTATATATATATATATATATATATATATATATAAAGTGTACGCGCATACGTACACAAACGTTACAATCTTGAATCGGGAAATGAGTGAGTCCTGGTTGTGCCAATTTTGTTGTTGATTAGGCAACAAGTCACTTAATCAAAACACCCGTTTAGTCAACCAGAACAAACAAGGTCATCTGACGACATCACTCACTATCTACAAAGCAAGTCAACTGAGACGAACGTGAGGCTTCCGATCAAATCGCCACCATCAGTCGGCCAGGGATAAACACACTCCAGCCTATCTGGCGTTACCATATCCCGTCACATGTTCTATGTACCAGAAAGTGTGCGCGTTTTCGTTTGTGCTATGCTTCATCTACAAAAAGTAATGGTTAGGCTGTGAAAGTGTGATTGTGAGCTAGTCTACAAGCCTGGGGGATCGAATACGCATTGCTGATACGCTTTCTCACACTCATACACCCGGTGCTGCAACGGACGATTCTGAGTTCCAGACCATTGCCACAATAAGTCACACGACGGTATCGATAGACAGAAGAGTGCAGGAGCTGCGGGATGCAACTGAAAAAGACCGAGTGCTTGAAAAGTTGATCTGTGTGATAACAATGGCTGATTTAGAGATCAGAAGAGTCCTCGCGAAGAAATCGTCGTATTTTTTTAAGAACCGTGATCAATCAGCTAATAAATAGGGAAGAATTTTCAAGGGATAGCCATCTGGATGGCTATGCAGAAAGCTTTGCAACGGAGGTTGATGGAACAAATTCATTTGGCATACGCTCAGGTGAACAACTGTGTTCGGAGAGCAAAGAAACCTTACTGTTGGCCAAAACACCAGCAACACCAAAGATTAAATAACGAGATGCGATATTTGCAGAGGACATTCAAGACGAGTGGAAGGAACGATGATGATGACAGAACAACTGGAAAAGTCCTAGTAACTGGCCGCAGCCGACATATTTACGAAAAGCGGCGAACAGTACTCAGTCATGATAGACTACGTTTTGGGTGAGTATGAAATTGATTGAGTTAGGAATACCACAGTCAACGAGCGGCGAGTTCACTTTTCCCGCCATGGTATACTGGAGGTATTTTTCTCCGATAAGTGGATTTTCACCTTATGTACACTGAATTTGAGAAGTTTAAAGAAAAAACGGTGATTCGAGCATTGAAAGGGCGGCCAGTTAAAGAAGACCGAAGCTGCTGTTACAGACTGTTCAAAAGACCAACGACTACAGTGCGACGACACAGTGAGTTTGGGAGAAGTACCGGTGGTCTCTAAACGATTACGCTGACATATTAGACGAGTCAAATGTTCAACAACGACGTAGACTGTGACAATAAAGTGCCATGACCGCGAATTCTCACAAGCCTCAAAATAGGAGACAAGATGTGGGTCCAGTATATCCCTGAGAACGCCAGGAAAAATTGGCACGTGATGTGCTGGTCAATAATCACGGGCATAGGTTACACGACGTTAACACAAACGGAGTAGTTAGAAGAAATCGTGCGCGCTTGAGGGAACGGATTTCACTGTTAAACGAGACAGCTGTTACAATCCCTGAAGGGACACCGAACACGAGAAGTGGGCAAGTTTATTAAAAAGGGAAATATGTGATGGGATTAAAATGGGACGGTTTCCTGATTGGAGAACGTTTAACTAATCCTAGTTCACGCACAAACTGTTCCGCGCGGAATTATGGTCGATCGCAGTCAGTTAGGCAAAATGGCGATCAGTTGTTATGACCAATTTGTTTGTAATGAGTTAAATACAGCTTTCGAACGTGCGTCGGTTTTAAACAGCCACAATGCTTGAATCGTGGTCGTGAAAAGTGACAAGGAACGACCTAAACAAAAACACAACATACCCGTTACCCAGTAGAGATTGTTAAGGCGAATAGTGTTTCTCTCCTGCCGCTTACACTATTGTTGTACCGATTGTATTCGAAACAACAGTCGGGTAAGAGCGACACCGTATGCTATCAACTGAAATGGTCGAGACTAATCATCACGTTCACTTCACAAGGAAAAGAACAAAAGCCTGGTTGGTAGATGGAAACACTTACGTGGTAAGTCCTCAATTGTGAGGTAACAATCAACACTCGATTATACAAATAAGTCAATTAACATGCCAAAGGGTACTTTCCTATCGAGCATAAACTACTCTGTGTGTGCGCGTGTATTCACCAGAGATAGTTCGGTGAATCTATCAAATGAATGAATGTATCGTGTGCGTCACGTTGGGGTGATCACCCTCATGCGTTGATGTGATCAGTTTAAGGCAAACGACACCTCCCGAAAACGGTTCAATATCGAACCTAATAGTTAACAAACGGCCAAGTGTTGCTACTGAGAGTTAAGGGCATTCGGTTAGAACAAACCTTGGTTCTTATTTACGAGGTGAACGAAAAAAATGGGGGAACCGTGACGTTCTTCACATGGTCAACTGACTGAATACACAGACACACAACACACACGAACGGTCTTGGACTGTCATCCCCACTGTAGAAGGTCCATGTAAACAGCACTAACGGAATGCAACCGATCAACTTAAGACCAGAGTGGCTTGTTTTGGTTAACAAAGCATTTTTAGGAACAGACAGAATTCACTGTGAAGGGCGACTGATGCAGTCAGTGTGATCGCCAGAGGAAACATACCAAAGGTCGGAAAACAAGAATATTCTGATGTATGTGATTCGATCGTTCGTACAGCCGGATTGACGGACGTAAATACGAACCAGTATTTAAGAGACAAAACAGAGCAGCTTTAGCTAGAGTATTTCACCGTGAGAGCGAAATCAACTTAAGTGAACAGACACCCCATCACACAGATAACCCTGGGAATCAACTGCATAGTGTGAGAAATCGAATTTCAAATTTGAATGCTACATCAAAAATGGTGTGCAATGAGAATGAGCCTGAAGCTTAAAATGTTGACAGTCTATACCTTGTGAAAACAGACCAACACAGTTTATTGCGATGTGTTCGTTATGAAAATGTATACGAACAAGAAACACAAGCATACCTAATACATGCAACATACCGTTACACTGACAAGACTTGCAGGACAACACTAAAAAAGCATCACAGTAACATATACCTGTTTTTTCGTATTCCCCGAGCATATGCTTTGCAAGGACAGTGGTTCAAACCAGCCGACTTGTTGTTGGTGAGCACGTAACATGCGCAACAACACTTTGGATCGCTTTTCCAATCGACGCTCTTCCAGCGAGTCTACCGTTGCGTCAGCTGTGTTCGGAGCACCTGCCACAGATACCCCAACTCCACCGGCAAGACCAGCAGCTTCTGGGTTTGCTGTGGCAAACGCCAAGGCTAGTTGGTTCTCAGCTTCGTCATCAGCCTCGGCCAATTCGCGTTCCAAAGCAAGCATGTCCGCCTGTGATACCAGAAAAGAAATACGATGTTCTAAACATTAGTATGGCACAATGCAACAGGCGGGTCACAAAAACAATTAGTCATGCGTTGCGTGCTACAACAATGACATTCATACAATTTATCACTACATCTCTGCCGGGATAGCATGCAGTTTGAGGAGCCAAACCCGGGCAGCAACATTAGAAATTGAAAAGTGACAGACAAATGACGCTTTCAAACCAATGAACTATAGTAAGAAGTACGATGGCCACAGTGTTATTCCAGAAGGCCATCTCATGTAACCATAAGTGCACAACCTTTAGGGCTCATCGAACCTGGGCAATCGTATTAAAACGACATTAAGAAGATTCACTTTCGTTTAGGAAATAAAGTCGCGGATCTATTTACGTATGTCCACCGAACTTGGTACGACGTTTCGAATAGGTAGTATGGAACTTTGGCTGGCATAAATTAAAAGTCATGAAAACTCCAGTATGCTGCTTTTTCCAGAAGAAGCTGGTTACAAAATTACGTGAATATGAAAGTTGCATTCAACTGTGAGTGATGTTCAGGTTATACCAACCAAATACTCTATTGCTCACTAGTAGTCCAAAAACAACGCTCAGCAGGCTCAATAATTTCTGTGACCCCAACTTGATGAGAAGTCACAACAGTAGGGTCATCAATTAGGGTGAGCATCACCGGAAACCTGATTGGTGTTCTCAGGCGAATGCATGTGTACGAAAATCAGGTCGTGCTAAGGTGGAGTGGTTAATGGTGCAGTGATCAGCACGGTTGTTCACGAAGGCGTAGCCGGAGTCTAAATCCCAATCAAAGCAGGGATATGCACTACTGATGAAATCTAACAAAAGCGAAACTCCAGTTTAATGCTTTTATTTTCAACAGGGACTGGCTTGAAAGTTTGGGTATGTGAACGATTCGTGATATCCAGGTTATGGGCATAGTTACATATAAAATGTAATTTATCAACAGTGCAGATATGTCGTTAACAAACAAATGCAAACACAATGCATCTGTAAAATACGGAGGAGTTTATGCATGCTGATTCGCTATTATCATGAATTCGTCTGAATTGTTCTGGACAATCAACGAATCGTTGCTGGGTACACCAAGAACAAAGGATAAGGTTAAGACCTCAAAACAGTTGAGTAACAATGACATCAATTATTCAGTCGACAGTTTCCAGTCCAACTGTTGTCTAAGATCCTACAGTGTATTCACAGACCACTGATTGGAATATGGGATGGAAATGGCTCAGAATCATAACCCACACTTCGAAAACAGCCTAGATCAGTGGTGGAAGTGTAGTCGATGAGATAGGAAGACGGGTTAGCGCAGACACATAGCTATCTGGTGCTTCTTCTGTACAGACATCGCTAACGACAAATCGCAGTTCAATTCGACCCATCCGATAAACTACAAGTCGGCTGATCGAATGATTCCAAATTGAGTGCATAATGGTTTTGGATGTGTACCTACCTCTTTTTTCAGATGCTAGACCTGGAGTGACCATACGGTCACGAACTTCTTCGTTAAAAAACAATAGTCTGACAGCACATCACAGTTCCACATAGGAGCAAACAGAGTGGCACCAATGTTCGTGGTGCAATCGCTTAGAACATCAGAAAAGAACAGAAAAACCAATCGTCCTCGCAGGAAAAGAGAAAATCAAAAAATGGGTGAGGAATCAACAATGTGAGCTATTATTAAAAAATTAGGAGTGTACGACGTTTGTGGACAAAATGATGCGAATAATGATAACAATAAAGCCAAAAAAATACCGCAGCACACTGAGGACACTGAATATCTATGAACAACTGGATTTAAAGGACGTCATCAATATGATAAGAATCGTCCACAGCAATAAATCAATTGAAACCGAAATACCGGTCAGTGTCGTGATAAGAGAAAAGGTTCTCATTAGGGTCATTACATGCTCACCTGCATCACGCTGGGTGGTGCTTCGGACAAAACGCTGGGAGGCATGTAGGGTGTGGGTGGTTCGCCCATGAAAGCCAGATCATCGTGCATATGGCCGTCGTCGTAGTCATCCACATCGTGCGGGATGCTTTCAACAACAGCTACAGAGCAAATGTGAAGGTAACTGTTTAAAATCAGACAATTGCATTTAAACAGAGTATGAGGAGAATCCGAACAGCGTAGTCAGAGATATATAGATTACTCCTAGTTTGTGTAAACAGTTTATTGACAACTCATAACCCCCAACTTCCCCAACAATTTCTAGGGATGCAAATTCGCGTTAAAATATATGCATCTGACAAAAAGAATCCAATCTGCAGGGCCATTAGGGTTTCAATTAGTTAAAAGGCGCTAGCCTGGCAGAAGAGTAGTCAAAACTAATCGGATCACTTTGGTACATTGAGACAGGCAACAGAAACAGAGACACCGAAATGAAATCCGGGCATTGAGCCCACTGGCAGAATTGAGTTAGCGGACGCTAGTAGCCAACGGTAACCTGAACGTGCTGAGGGAATTCAGCTGAGAGTAGTAATCCAGACAGAGGCTTATCCAAAATTTGATCAGCAGTCAACTTTCGCCTAACCGATTGTGGTAGGTAGCTTGTCTGTGTTCGGATTGCCATGCAACGTTACCCATTTCATTATGCATCTCACTCTATCAGTGTGATCTGCTTAGTTTGGATCACTCTATCGATATAGAACACCAAACAAAGCTATGGAGGCAATGAGAGAAGTATTATCCGGACATTTTAGCGTGCTGACGATATACCATAGCTCGGACGAATTACCACACGAGGCAAATTAACGAGCTGTCCGATTACGTGGCTTTTACTACATACATCCGTGGCCTCGGTTTTAACTCGGCGGTGAACTCTATCACCAGATTGACAGTGTGGTTATAGGCTTCTCGTAAGGCCCGATGCTACTCGACATCTTTACGAGCAGACTCGAAAACAATGAGCTGGACGAAATTATCAAAAACAATCAAACAAATGTGGACGACATCTTCTGTGTGCTGAATGAAACCGACGACAGCCTTTAACAAGGCGCATAATAACACTTTTTCTGGCCCAGAACAAAAAGTTAATAAATCAAATGCTGCTCTTAGATAGGGGAATAAGACCCTGATCGAATGGATTGGCACAGCAAAATGTATACAAGAAGAAAACCTTAGACGACTAATACCCGTACTTCCATAACTACGTGCCGGCTAGTCTCAAACATAGTTTTGCACGTTGTTTGGCCGATGAAGCATACAGGATTTGTACCGGAAATACAACAGAGCCAGAATTCAACAGGTTACAATATATACTAATTGATAGTAATTACTACCCCGAGAAATGTATTAACAGAAACATGAGATAAAGCTGCCGAATTGCGTCATCTGTTGCGTCGAAAAGACGTTTGATTGTCGCTGAAAGGAATGCTATATAATGCCTGTGTGCGCTCCATTTTGCTTTATGGTTCGGAAACGTGGCCTGTTCACAAAGAATATATCAACAGACTTGCTGTGTTTGATCATCGTTGTTTCCGCCAATTGGCCCATATTAAGTGGACTGATCGCGTGAGCAATGTGGAAGTTCGCCGACGAGTATTCCGGAATGCGCGATCAATTGGTCAACTAATTACGTTGCACAGCTTGCGATGGTTGGCTCACGTACTCCGTATATCATCTGATCGTTTACCCTACCGAGCGTTATATACTGAGACCACTAACAGTTGGGTAAAACCACGTGGTTGTCAAGCAACAACGTGGTCACGAAATATGAAGACCCTGACTGCTCCATTTAGCAAAGTGAGTAGGTGTCGCCTGCTTGGCTGGGGTCCTCGTGATCACTCAAACCGGTGGTTAGAGACGCTATCCGAGATGGCGGTTGGTCGCAGTCAATGACGCATCTGCATCCATACCATTTCTAATTCTTCCGCTTAGTCCTCTTTTAATAATGTTCAACCTTCTTAGTAACGTTTTCTTCTAGGATATTCCACGTAATTGTTGAGGTGAATGGCGGCCCGAGCCACAGTATCTTTTGGTCAGGCTCATCGCTGCTATGATGATGATGATAAAATTTTTGTCGGCGTCAAACACTCCAAAATTGCATTTTAGGAACTTATGGATAGTTAAAATGGAAAATAGGTAAACCAGTTTGGATAAACAAAAGAATAAAGGAACAAACAAAATATTACACTCGTATAACTCCTGGTATTAGTCACTGGAAGCAAGCAGATATGGCTTTCGATTCGTTTAATTGATACGTTCTGACTGACCGGTGACACGAGAGATGAAACTTCTATTCCAATATGACGCAAGGCGACTGATGCGCATACCCAGGTCGACCGACTGATTATTTGGCTAGTCGTGTGATAAACGCGGACGGCTTCGCCGCGATGGACACGCAATGCATATAAGAGGATAGTGTATACGATATTTGACCGATGGTTACTGAATTGCGTCGATAGGGTAACATTCCATCGTCCGAGTCAGTAAACGTTGGTACGTTGCTGAACCCAGCCACCACTACTAACATCCCTTTCGATACTCAAATGTTCCGTCAAATTAGCGAATACTCCTTACAGTAAATAAACCTCTATTCGCTTTATGTGAGCTGATTTGTCTTGGAGAGCTTGATGTTCCTTTCGATAGAAAACGTTGATTTAGATCTTTAACTTACATGTCAGAGACGCACAGGACAATCCTAATATGCAAACTAATAACGAGATTGCTAACCTTGATTAAAATCGGTAGGCTGTTCCGAGGAAACTGCATTGGGTGCCTCTTCAGAAATCTCCCTGATGACGTCTAACTTCTGAGTGACAGTAACGGTAGCCAGCGTGGTTTCGAACGCAACAACAGGCGACTTAGATGTAGACAACTCGATAGTGGACGTATCTGAAACAGGGGCCTCGAAAAAGTGAAGACAAACCAAACAAAAAACGTTTCAAATGCGAAGGTGGTAGGAATTAGAAACTTCATGTGCGAGCTTGTATGATAAAAATATTGTATGCAAAATTGGAATACTATAACTGACCCAAGTGTGCAATAGACACATGTAGCAGTAGTATACCCAAGTTTGAGCTACACAACAACATGTGAACGCAGTGTGCAGGGAATATAATATTGACTTCGATGTCCAAATTCTATCCCTTTAGGGAAACCTTTACAACGCATATATGTTTCAGTAAGTAAATCAGACTACAGCTGACTGTCTTGCGACATTCGAGGTTACGCAACCCCGGGCAAGAAAAATCCACGCAAACAGAACCTTAAATCTAGGGTCTTACATTCAGTCACTGTTAAGGATTATGTGTCAAACTGAGTATGCGAGACCAACAAATGAACCTGTAACTTTGGATCACGATACGTAGCATCATTTAATCAGCAAACAGTCATTTAATCTGCATATAAAACTATCTCCGCAGCCTTCAAATAAATACAGTAACCAACAGAAGTGAGTAGCAAGCAAACCAATTGACAGGTAAAGGAAGCTATATGAATTGGCCAACAAAATTGACCGTAGACTTCGTGGTATTGTTAACGAAGAGAAAAAGCTGATTAACAAAAACACTTGTCACCATGAAACTCTGTAAACACAAGTGCAAATGAAACACTATATACAAGCGATAGGCATAAAATCAAAGCCCGTCCATACCTGCAAAACATTTTCGCGTTGCTCAGACGGAGCAGCTGAAACTTGAGGCAACAAACCAACGCGCAGCGAGTGAAGTGGATGGAGTTGTTCTTCCGGTGCATCATCCGGGATGGAAACCGTGTGCAAATTGCATACGAACAGGCGTTGCAATATGCGAGACGGTATGGCTCGACCGGGTAAAGTGAACAGTTTGTCAACACTTCCGGTCTCTTTCCAGTGCATCAGCTTCTTCGTCGGTGGGGCCAAGTCCAGCTGCGTGCTAATCTCTGAAGTATCCTCCATTTGCAACTTCATCGTCTCGCTCGGAATCGATTTAAGTTCGTCCACTATCAGGCGACGTTTGCGTTTTCCAATGCTGCAATGCATGCCAACGATAATGAATTAATAGACTCGATCGCGTAGAACGATTATAATCAGTTCAAACATAAGCTGCAGATGACATGGATATGTAGTAATCATTCCGAAAACCATCAACGAGACAAATCAGAGGCGGTCAAATCAGCCGATGTACCGACAGTATGCAAGACATCTAAAGAGAGCCAAGTTTAGAGTTGGAAGTGTTCGTTATCACTGTCTGAACGTCGCAGCACCTTCTGTAGAAATCACACAGTTAAGTTCCCTGCGTACCGCGTTGTTTCTAAACTAGTGACTGACTGGACTGTGAGAACATCTGCATCTGTTCCATGTTCGTCATCGAAGTCCGAATAGCGATGGATTATTAAGAAAAGATGACGAGAAACGGCGGCGAAGTAAGATGAGGTCAAAGTACCGTGTACCTGTAGATTACAGGTGATTTTGTGGGATGAAGGTCAGGTGGTGCCTCCAACGGATGAGTTCAAAGTAAGAAGAGACACTTCCGGTCGATCACTTTAATCGGACACTCCTCTTTCTCGCTCACCATATCCACTCCCAATTGACTATCGACTGGTCAAGTAATAACCCCCTCCATAAATATTTTACACTAAAAATGCATTTTGTCGCCTATAGGTAGATGCCTGATGAAGATTAGTTTCAAGTGTGGAGCGGAATTGTGAACAATTTGATACCAATCAACAAGTACACAAAAAGCATCCAAATCAATCGTCACCACAAGTGGGGGTGTGGGAACTAGACCGCAAAAAGTGAGAAATTAAAAAAAAAAACTTACCGTCTGGGTTCAGCGCCCAAAACAGAAGTGGCATCGATCGGCGGCAGAGCAAATGCTTCTGATTCGTTTGTAAGTAGGGTTGTGCTTTCACCATGCAGAGTAGTGGTACAAATTCTAGAAACAGTAGTGGTATTTACAATAGGCATCCCAGTTAAGTTGGCTTCTGTAACACTGTCGGATGTGACAGCTGGCAGATTGGCCTGAGCTTGCTCGCCCTGTTTCTCGACAGCCATGGTTGGACCCGCCTGTTCCAACTTATCATCCTCAACGCCCATCGAGGTGGGAATTGGGGTAGTGCCATCGTTCAAACCGAATCGAGTTGTGTCCATGTGCGATTCGATTTGTGACGTGAGGTGTTCCAGCTGCTTTTGGGCAGATGGATCCTCAAATATTGCCGCGTCTGCAAACAAAGAGTGGTCAATTTCGCCACCGAAATTTTCGTCGTCATCATCCGGAGCACCTACAGGCAAAAGAAACCAAAACATGCCATAAAGATAATCAAAGCAGAGTACCTCACAAGTGACTAACCCATCGCAAAGACAAAGAGGGTAAAAGTAGGCAAAGCGAGAATTCCATGAAATCACCTACCTGCCACTTAGGAACTCAGAGTAATTCGATCAGTAAACAAAGAAATAGGTCAGAAACTGATGAGTACTTCGGACATATTAAAAAAGAAGCCAAAATGGTAGCTAATCCGAAAAATTATGAGGAAAACAACAGCGCACTGGTAATGCGAGAGAAGTGACAGGGCTAATTTCCATAATCATTTAAGAACAAGTTACTTCGTTTGCCAGTTTTCTAACAGCACTACTCGTTGACGCTAACATCTGACACGCGTTGATGTTAATTGTTCACAGAAAATCCCAGTTCTTTCCAAAAATATTTTAGGACCAGCTCACCATATTTTATGTTGAGGCGTTCTGGTAGCTCATAAGCTGGATATTACCAGAGCTAAACAAAAGTTCTGTTTGAGTCCATGCATGTCAGCCTGTCACTGTCACTGAGAGAGATGTGGCGAGACCTGTATGAATAAACGTGAGACACTCTGGGAACCCAAATTCCAGAAATAAAGGCAGCACCCGAAATTTAAACATATTACCATTCGAACGCTGAGCAAACTTTCGTAGTCGCTTAAGCACAGATGAGCATATGACATTCAAATTAGACGTGATTCGTCAGATCAAACGATGAAAGAAAATGAGTTGATTTTACTATGAAAGTATCTTTAGGGAAAAACGCACCTAGGAAGCCATCTTCGAAATCATTGTCATCGATTCCGATATCATCAGGTCTGGCTCCTAAGTTCGCGTGCTTGTGTTTGTCATGATCAGGTAGGTCGCTCAAAGGATGACCACCAATCAGCGTAGCATCCATGTCCTGATCCGACCGTAATGAGAAATCGGTGCCACCACGGACAGATAAATGACCGCTGGCGCGATATATCTCATCACCATAAGTCCTATCACCTTCACGGATCACCTCGCGACTAGAAGCTTCATCAAACGCCGAATCGCCGAAATCATCATCTTGCCGTCCCAGATTGATTTCACCGAAGTCTTCACGCATTGTTATATCTTCTGGACGACTCTGGTTGATTGCAATAGTGTTCATATTTATCTCACTAAACGATAAATTAACTGAAAAAGCTAAAAGTTACTTTAAATCCGCAATCGTTGCTTCAAAATCGTGGATATTCTCAGGTAAGGTGATAGCGGCTATAGCCGCTTCACGATTTGCCTCATCGGGAAGGTCCACAACTCCGGGACGAAAAGCCATTTTGATTTTCACGAACGCCTCATTACAATCGGCCAATAAATATTTGGCTTTACGTGAGTATATCCGCACCACTCCCAACAACAAATGTCCAGATGTGCGTAGAGCCATCTTCAATTTCGGTTCCAATATAGCCTCGACACTTGAGCTTATGTTCGTTTCAAACACGTGGGCACGGGTTAATTTCTTATCCCAATGAGCCGCCAGCCATATGCGGGCCAAGGGACCTTTTCGACTGAGTACAAAGTGCGCGTAAAACATCGTGCTGTAAATCAAAAGGTAGTGCTCAGCGGTGTCATAGAATGCAAACTCAACCGGTATGATTGGAATGTACAGAAACATGCAGGCAACAGAACTGGTTGTCTTTATAGTTAAGGGATAAATTTGAATGAAACAATGGGAGAAAGGAAATCACGTGATCGTATCGGGAGTCACAGTCAGTGCATTCCAAGCATACACAAGGGCGTAACCAATAATAAACATCTAGACAAACATCTGGATTGCACGCCAAAGATTATGAAAATGGATAAGTGGACGCGAAAGTGAAGAAGCATGGGAATGTCGAGGTAACTTCAACGATAGAAATGATATCGATACGCATGACAATCACGGTTGTTTCACGTGTGCGTGTGGATGTTAATGCGGTACTCTCATCACATACATGCAACGCTACAGAAACAACAGTCGTCGAAAAGTATTTTAGATCTTAACAAACAAGTCAAGTCTCACAGACTGCCTCCAAAGTCGTTGTCAACTGCCCGTAAGTTAAGACTCATTCATTAATTCATGAGTAGTCACAAAACTAATCAAGTAATGCCACGTGTCACATCAACGCAAAAATGACTATTCCAGAAACGACGTGATAAAAGATAAACAGAAGTGGCACAAAATGAAATTAATCGGAACAGCCACCATGCAAGTACACAAGTGAATGCAATAAGCTAACAAGTCGGAAAGCGTGTGCACCCGACGAATTAAACGAATAGCAAATCCCACGAAGGACTTTCGAAATCTAACCCTTGTAGAAAATAGAAAAGTTGGGTTGTATATGATTGATGAGCTTGGAAAAATAAACCATCCTGGTAAACAAAGCGCCGCGCGTTAAGCGTCCAGCCGGAATATGAAAAAAAACCAAACAACGAAGGTCACAAATATTCATAGTTTGACCAATAGATCGGGTACCTGAAGATAGCGGAAACATGAGAGGGTAAACAGTCACGTTACTCCATGATCCCACTTAATGCTAGATAACTGAGTACCAGTGACGGCACACTTCGGCCAGTCTATCGCGAATGGGCTACGTTTTAAATTCATAAGGAAAAGTGGGTCATATAAAAACATTAGACACACTTCCCATTACTGACAACTAGAGGTCTTTTCGACGTCACGGACGACGCTTGTAGGCAAAGACATAACGTGTCTTTGTCATTCTCCCTGATACCTCATCAGCAACTTTACAAGCTGACGAAATGGTGATACCCAAATATGTGGAACGGTTCACAGTCTCAAACAAACTGTCCACAGTGAGGTACATGGCAGTAGGAACGCCTCCGTCTTGAAGGCGTACGAATCACCTCGGTGACCACTGTCAAGGTGTGCCGAGTAGTTGAATGACTGGATCCCATTCGAAAGGCGTATGAACCAATTTAGTCACCGGCTTTCGGCAAGAAAAGGCATGTATCTTAATAGCCCTGTCGGTCCTAGACTTCCAGGCTGGATAAATATACTATATCAGATCCGTCTTCGTTGGTGAATCCATGAACTGCTGTGCTGCATCCATCGCAACCTCCTGCAGGGTACATTGGGCATCTTGGATGAATTAACTCCATCCTAAGGGCACATAAACCAAACCATTACTGACTACCGGCCTCCAATGGACTACAAACTCCGTGTCTCGGCCCGCTGTCTTGTGCGTTAAGTTTATTTTGAACCAGAGGTTCCAAATGAAGCCCCCAAACGAACCATCTTCATCAGCCTGGGCAACCAAGAAGTATTCGGCCCTCACAAATATGAACTTGTAAACGTACATTAATCAGTAACCTCGTCTTGTCTCAACGTCACGACATTTAGGCCAAGGTGTTGGCGGTCAGCTTTGATCCCATGTCACATTTATTGCGCCGAACTAATTTATCTCTTTTCCTCGTTCTTTTTCAAACAACTCTAGACTTGAGGACCCTCCCCAATCTCGATTGGGTACAAACACCAGAGACATAACTCATTTGCTGCTCGTGACAGAAGTCCTAGCCCGAAGGACACAAACCCCCAGTCGTCCCCGGAACACAAGTTAAGCCTGTCACTTTTAATGTTCCAGCACTTACGCAACTAGGTCAACAAGCAGCTCTTGTGTGTACTTTGGAAACTATTGCCATCGATATTTGCTGTCTTGCTGAAACGCGGCTTTAGAATTCTAGTTCTGTGTTACATCTTCAATCTCCGTCAGCCACTACATTATGCGGATACAATGCGCGCTTGTCTGGAGACCCTGTGACTCAAACCACAGGCCAAGCCGGTGTTGAAATTGCCCTAAGCGCGTACGCAGAGGACTGGATTTCTGTTAACAGCCGCCTCAGAGCTGTCAAACTCGAAGGTAAGGTTAGAGCGTTGAGAGACACCCACACAAATGCTCTCTGTTTCCGGTTGGGTCATGTCTTGACATACTGTAATCCAGACGCAGTGATAGAGGATTTTTATCACCAGCTCACTAACCTTCCACACACCGCGCGGCGTACAGACATGGATGTACAAGCTGGAGGCATGAACGTTCCAGCATGCAGGCTAAGCGCCGACGAGCGTCAATTAGGTAGCCTACACTCTTACGATACTCATCGAACAGACGACGGTGAACGTTTGTTGCAACTCTGTGCTGATAACGACTTATTTCAGATAAGTACTAATTTTCCAGGTTCTAGACGTCAATGCACCACCTGGAGACCTCTGTCGCCAAGTCTATCGTAGACACAAACCTGCCATATAGCCATCAGCTATGGGTGATGTGGATGTTTCCAAGAATGCAAGTAAATCTGAATTACCTGTGTGGATTTCGGTTACGCATTGTCATGTGTCAAATTCGCTCTGTGCATTGGTGAGAGGCCACTCCAACGTCACTCACAAACTGACGTACCTAAGCTAGAAGAGACACAGGCGCTCTACACTAACTGGAGCGCACTTGTCTCTAGTCTATGTCCTCGCCCATCAGATAACACTGAGGTGCAGTGGGCACATATACGGTGTGCAATACGTAAGTGTGATATTGCCCCGTGTGGTATTACTACTCGTTCAGCTGTTAACCCATGGGTCTCCATGCAGTCGCTGGAAATTCTCGAAGCTCACCGGAATATTTTATCCAGCAACGAATACAACTCAGCCCGAAAGGCTACTTAAGCTCCGGAAGCAACTAAAAGAAATCGAAAGAACTGATGAATACAACACGTTACCGAGATGGAACAGGCCGCCGCTTCCGGGAACTCTCGAAAGCTTTTCCATTTTATCCTAGCAACCGCTAGCAGGGAGCCAGGTGTGAACGAGGTAATCCGCGAAGTCAGTGGTCAGCCTACCTACAACTTATAACGACGTTCAGGACGATGGTCTGAACACTTCTAACAATAGTTCAACTGGCCACCCACGTCAGTGACTGAGTCTTTGGTCTCTGCCTGTGCTCATTGGGCTCTTGACGTTTCCCCGCTTTAGGAAACAGAAGTCACATCTGAGTACAAGGTTCTGAAAAGTCGCAAGACACTCGGCTCAGACGAATACACGTCTTTTTTGTAAATGGAGATCCAACCTTAATTAAGGAGTTGACAATTGTGCTCTATAAACTGAAGATCAGTGAAATTGTTCCAAGTGAATGAGGTTTGGGTAACATCGACCCCACTTCCAAAAAGGGCTCACGCACTTCGTGTGCAACTCACAGAGGGATCAGTCTGGTTCCTATCACATCAAAGCTGCTCGCAGCCATCGTGCTTCGTAGATTAGGCGCAATGCGCGGACAGCATATCCGTGAGGAGCAAACTGGGGTTTGTTCTGGTCGTGGCTGAACTGATCACATCTTTACACTTTGTCAGATGCTTGAACTCCGCCATCCAAAGAGAAGGCCAATAGTTGCCGTCAACCTGGACATCAGAAGGGTCTTCGATTCGGTTGACAGGGCTGCACTTCGGGACTGTCTATCGATGGAGGGTGTGCCTGAAAAGCGTGTGAACATCCTGAAAGCAATTTACTGTTAGACCTCGGGCAACGTTAGGGCTTACGGCAGCGTATCACCGACCTTTGGCATCGCAAGTGGGAGCACGACAAGACTGTCCAGCATTTCCTTCCTATTCGACTTTGTAGTAGACGAGATCTTAGTGTGCCTTGACAAACTGTGAATATGATGGTGTGGATGTGTTCCCAGACATTTCGAAATGGAGTATGCAGACGACATCGTTCTAATCTGCAAAAGCTCACAGAGAGCCCAGAACATCCTAGATACATTAGAGGCTTCAGTTCGTCTGTCTGATATGGCCTATGCACCCACTAAGTGTTGTTGCAAGATTGACAGGGTTATCACCTGCTCTCAACCTTGGTAATGAACGATTGGAAGCAGTCGAGTTGTATCAGCGCTGGTGGAATGTCAGATGAAATCAAAAACTGCACAGCAAAAACTCGGATGGCATTTGCCAACTTACGCCATCTGTGGCGTTGGTATGATCTGTCCTTCAATGAAAGGTCAAGTGCACAGTGTTACCATGAGGCTAGCCCTACTGCACGGCTCCAAAACCTGGTCGATTCGCACGGATGTTAATAAAGTGTCTGCCATGAGCCTGACCAGAAGGTACTGTCGCTCGAATCGCCATTCACCCCAACAGTGACGTGGAACATACTAAAAGAAGAAGCATTAATGAAAATGCTTTAAAAAAAGTGTAAATAAAAATATGCCAAACAGAGAAACTAGAAATCGTATTAATACAGATGCGTCACTGACTGAGGCACACTGTCATCTCGGATAACGTTTACATCCAGCGATTTGGGTGGTCACGAGGAGCCCAGTTAGGCAGACGACACCTACCCACCCACAACGAGACTGGAACTTGACACGGTATGACAGCTTGCGCATCACGATGATATATTGGACTATATTGGACTGCGTAGCCACCAGGCCGATAGTCATTCATACCAGGCAGGCGAATACGTACAGGTCTGACAAACCACGGTCTCCTGGTCCTCCAGGTTAGAGGTTGGAAGAAGGTTGGCGTATATTACTGGAACAAGTACTAGTTTTGGTACACTGCCACCCACCCGTTGTCTTGCAATAGTCTTTTGAGCCAACGGCTTTGATTTAGAACCGTGATCGTTTACCTTTCTAGGTCTGGGCGCCTTAACAGTATCTTAGCTCACCAATAATCCCATACCGCATCGGTCGTCTCGCAGTATAAACCGGGTCGCCCAATCTGCTGCATACAGTAGGGTGGACAGGGGAAAACACACTACTGCTGACCACTCCCCCACCGTCCTATAAAATTAGGCCCTTAGACCCCTTCTGAATACCATTTCTAGTAACTATTGAACAGGTCCCACAACAAATGTAACCAGTCATAGTATTAATATGTCGGTGAGTCCCATCTCTAATAATCCATCCCTACGCCTCCCTCGCCCCTTGCTTAAACCTAGAATGCGAACTAGCATAGACGCCTTCAACGTTCGCACGCTAAAACAAATAGGTCAGCAGGCCGATTTAGCACAGACGTTAGATTCGTTGCATATCGATGCCTGCTGCATCTCAGAAACTAAAAACCAAGACAGTTGCCAATGTATAGAACTAACAGCACCCGCATTTTTTACCTGATACTGGTTATACATTTCGGGTGACTCCACAGCTGCCACTATCGGTCAAGTTGGAATACGTATGGCCCTCAGCACGATGGTCGCGGCCCCATTGTTAGAGTGGATTCCTGTTAGAAGTGGATTTTGTGCCGTATGGTTGGCCGGTTCTGTTAAGTCTAGCTCTAGAAGCAAAACTTTATGAATCTTTTCATGTTACGCTCCAAACGAATGTGGTGACACCGACGGCAAGGGCACCTTTTATTCGGATCTGGCCGCTCTCCTTCGGTCTACACATTGTTCTGATATAGTCGTTCTGACCGGAGATATGAATGCCCAGGTCGACCGCCTTAATAAGGCCGAATCTCATCTAGATGGCAGGTTTAGGATGGCGTCACATCGATCAGATAATGGTGGGTGATTGTTGCAACTGTACGCTGAGCATAAGCTATGTTTAGCCAGCACTAGTTTCGGGCATCGTGCACCTCATTGCTATACTTGGCGCCAGCCTTCTCCAAATTAGACATGGTGTCAGGAAGACCACATAGCCATTAGTTATAGGTGGCGGGGTTCCATTCAAGACTGTCGTTCTTCTTGGAGTACGTACTTGAATTCAGATCGTGTTTACTACGTTATCGTTTTGTTCTTACTTTGCTGGGCAACCACCCCACTGACAGCAATGACTAGCTGTTGAGAAAATGGCTTTACCATCAGTGAAGCATAAGTACCAAACCAGCACAGAAAGTTGCCTTAGTAATTCTCACTCCGAAGATCCTAATAGCCGCTGGACACAAATCTCACAGGCAATTCGGCAAGCAGGTACTGTTTACATGCGGCACGGTTGTTTGTGGGTTAAACACTGGATCTCGGAGAAACACATATTTGAATTCAGATCATGCACTGATACGTTCCCATCTTGTTCTTACTTTTGTTTGGCAGCGACCCCATTGTCCGTAATGGCTGGCTGATGAGAAGCTGGCTATGCTGTCGGTGAAGCATAAGCTTCGAATCTGCTTAAAAAGTAGGTGTAGCAGTTTTCACTTCGAAGATTTTAATAACTGTTAGACTCAAGTCCCACTGGTCATTCATGAATCAGGTACTGTAGTGTGTGACAGAATGGTTCGTGGATTAAAAACATTAGATTTCAGACAAATCTCTGGAGGTGATAAATGATAGGTGGAACATTCCTCGTAGCAGTTCATACAACGTTTAAGAAGGGTATAAGGAAAAAGCTAGGTCATTATCTGATCACCGATCTGGAGGCTTGGTTGATGGAGAAAATCAAGGAAGGGGGGACCGATTTCGCTTCAGGGAATACTGGCAGACTGTTCGAGTTTACTCTTGTTATTGGTCCTAGCCGACCGCCTATCATCGAGACAGATGGCACACACATCCATAATAAATCCAGAAGGTTAGAATGGTGGACGAAACATTCTGTGAGTCAATTTAGCTGGTCTCCTGCTTCTACTGTGTTGCCGCCACGAACGTGTGATGTAGCACCCTGGTCGGTACATTTGGAAAACAACTTAATGAGAATGAGGTTCGCAGTTGCATCTCGGCTCTTAAATGTAATTTGGATGCTGATCCAGAAGATCTCCTGTCGGCACTTTTCAAAGAAGGTGGAGAGACGTTAGTAGAGTCAATGACTCAGTTGTTCCAACTTGTATGGGCCATAGAGACTTTCCGTCTATATTGGGATCACTTCATGGTTGTTCCCATATTCAAGAACGGAGTCCGGGGCTATTGTGAAAACCATAGAGGAATTAGTTTGATCACAGTAGTTACTAGAGTTCTGGCATCCATTATACTTCGTCGACTCACAGTGGCTCGGAAGGTAAACATTAGGAAAGAACTGGCTGGGTTTCGCTCTGGACGGGGATTTGTAGATCACGTTTTTACTATTCATCAAA